>JABJVR010031757.1:0-34529 GCA_025773905.1 Chitala chitala
GCTCATGGTGTTCTCTCTGCTCTCTGTGCTCATTGTGTTCCCTCTGTGCTCATCATGTTCTCTCTGTGCTCATGGTGCTCTCTCTGCTCTCTGTGCTCATGGTGTTCTCTCTGCTCTCTGTGCTCATTGTGTTCCCTCTGTGCTCATCATGTTCTCTCTGTGCTCATGGTGCTCTCTCTGCTCTCTGTGCTCATGGTGTTCTCTCTGCTCTCTGTGCTCATTGTGTTCCCTCTGTGCTCATCATGTTCTCTCTGTGCTCATGGTGTTCTCTCTGCTCTCTGTGCTCATTGTGTTCTCTGTGCTCTCTTTGCTCATCATGTTCTCTCTACTCTCTGTGCTCATCGTGTTCCCTCTGTGCACGTAATGTTCTCTCTGTGCTCATCATGTTTTCTCTGCTCTCTGAGCTCATCGTGTTCTCTCTGTGCTCATCCTGTTCTCTCTGCTGTCTGTGCTCATTGTGTTCTCTCTGCTCTCTTTGCTCATCATGTTCCCTCTGTGCTCATCATGTTCCCTCTGTGCTCATCATGTTCTCTCTGTGTTTATCATGTTCCCTCTGTGCTCATCATGTTCTCTGTACTCTTTGTGTACGCTGAAAGATGCAGAATGTTGACAGCAAGCTCATTCTGTCTGTGTTTTAGTGCCTTCAAGGCCTGCCATCCTAAGATCAAGAGCTTCTACTTTGCAGCAGATGGAGTGGATGACATGAATAGGTGAGTCTTAGGAGAGGCGAACAAAAGCTACTGTGAAGCAGGTCAGGTGGAGCTCAAGGAAAGCATCAGGTGTGAACAGAGCCTCAGGTATTTCTTTGCTGTTTTGGTTCTTTGATCACATCAGTGGGCATCTTTTTTGTTGTAAGCCACACTGTTGTCTCTGAGTATTGTGGTATGTTCTGTTAGCAGGTGATATTTTCTTGGTTTCTTTTTACTGACTGTTGCCAATGGCCAAACTGACCAGTGATATGAAAGTGTGACTTAAATTTAGGGAATTATTCAAAACAGTCTTCATAGTCTTAGAAGGCAATCCTTTCAATGACAGTGTCTACAGAGTTTCTCTGGATTGAAGCATAGCACATACAAATATTTGATAAATGTAGAACACTAAACATCTTACATTAATTTAAAATGATGACATTATTTATTTCCGTACCCATTTATAATCTGTCTCCTTAGTGTACTTGTCCAGCATCTTGTTCCGTGTACGTGTGAAGTCATCCTGCAGCCACTATGTGTACCACAACTGGCCTTTTGGCTTGTAAATCATTCTCTTTCACACCTTTCCTGCAGCCTGAGAACACTTAGAAGACACAAGAATCTCTAAAGACAACATCTGTATATGTAATGCTTTAGCGTTTAGTTTCAAACCCTTCACGACTATCAAGGTAGATTTTTTTTCCCACCTCTGAGATGAGAAACTTCACTCTTATATAAGAACTTGTGAGTACCCATACAAAATACAAATAGCTCCAAACCCCAAATATTCCTACACAGTCATTCTTTTAGGGCTTCAAAAAGCTTTGCAGGGCTCTAATGGTTGAATGTTGATTTGGTACTGTCACTGCTCAACTTTGTTTTTATAAACTTTTCTTTATTTAAGGCTGTGTGCATGCTCGCTGTTAAACACCTGTGTCATATATACTATATGGCCAAAAGTATTTGGACACTGTTGATATCACTCAGTTCAGATGTTTCAGCTGTACCTGATGGTAACAGGTGCATAAAATCAAGCACATAACCATGCGGTCTGCAGTAACAAACACTGCCAGTAGACTGGGTCACTCTGAAGACATCAGTGAGTCTCACCGTGGCATTGCCATAGGATGTCACCTTAGGATGCCACCTTTACCACATGTGACATCCTAAAGCTGTCCCAGTAACAGTCCAGCCACATGAACTGGGTAGTGAACCAGGTCTTCTTAACCAACATCTGTGACCAACCTCAAATTTACTCTTTTGGCTGAATGGGCACAAATCCAAAATCATGTGGAAAGCCTTCCCAGAAGACTGAAGGCTGTTATAGCCACAAAGGGGCATGGGGGGGAACTCCCTATTAATTTCTTTGGTTTTGGAAGGGGATGTCCAACAAGGTAATATAGTATTGATAGTCAAGTGTCTGAATACTTTTGGCCATATAGTGTATGTAACATGGTGTTTAGTGGTCCACAACCCCTCAGGTACATGTTATGAATGTAGGTGCAAGCTGATTGTGCAGACCCATCCCTGTCAGCCAGTGACTATTGACTGTGTAAGAAAAGTATCACAGGTCAATGCGTAGAGATGTGCTATGTGCATTACACGACCTATGTCATTCAGATGGTTCCTAAGCTTCAAACCAGAGGCTTTAAATGCACACAGTCCCACTCAGGAATAAAAATGATTTTTTTCTTGGTTTTTTGCCTTAAAATGGAAAGAATGTGAAAATGACACCTGAACATCTCTTTATCGGTGCAAAATTGAAAGGAATACAAGTGGCAGGAAACATTTGTTCAGACCTTAATTCATGGCCCAAGTGTAAAGGCATACGATCATAAAAAATGACGAAGAACTTTGTTCTTTTTAACTCCTGTTGATGTCTTTTGGCAGGTGGCTGAGTCGCCTCAACATGGCAGCTGCAGGCTATGCTGAACGTGAGAGGATGAAGCAGGAGCAAGGCGAGAGAGCGGGTAGGCAACCTGCTCTGTACCAAGC
Source organism: Chitala chitala (assembly GCA_025773905.1). Taxonomy (NCBI): domain Eukaryota; kingdom Metazoa; phylum Chordata; class Actinopteri; order Osteoglossiformes; family Notopteridae; genus Chitala; species Chitala chitala. Next base: position 2,685 of record JABJVR010031757.1, read on the forward strand.
ATGGAACCTCACAGTGCACAACTGTTTGTATCTTGGCTTTGCTAAGGTGGCAAAAGTAAAATTCATAAATGAAAGTATGAAAAGTGAATCATGATGTATAGTGCATTGCTAGACTCTGAACTATGAGGAACTGGTAAGATGCTCGGTCCAGATACGTTATTGAATTCATGGATAGTGCTGAAGTATGGAGTTGAATAAAGGAAGTTAGTACTATGCTAGAGCAGAAACAAGCGTTGGACAGTTGTGTAGAGTGTTTATTTATTAATAGTACTTTTTATTAATCCCAGAGGGAAATTACTTCTCTGCATTTAACCCATCCCCTGAGGGAGCAGTGGGCAGCCAAGCCACATGTGGCACCAGCATTTGAGTGTTTTGCTCAAGGACACACCTGACTTTGCTGGGATCTGCATCTCAGTCTCATGGGCAACCCATTGAACCAAAAGGCTGCTAAATTTGGGTATGGTTAGTGGTTAAGGGTGTTTACTCACATATACTAATCCCATAGAGGGATGGATGCAGGGCAAGTTAGACTCAGGCTGGGATGTGACATCACTGTTGGGTTGAGGACAGTCAGAAGAACACACTGACTCTTTCCTCTGCACGAGAAAGACCCCAGCTGTGTCTGTTCTCTATGAGTGTACTGTCAATCTTCTGGGCTCTTGTCATTACTTTCCCCTCTTTGTTTCAGTCTCTTCCTGCCTTACCCTATTTCAGCATTTCCTGTATCCTGTTATTATTTTATTTGCTTTTCAGTCCTTACTTAAACTCAAAATTTTCCTCATCCCTGTATCTGGGTCTTTTTGTTGTTTCAAAAACAGTTACAGTACGTGCCTAAAATTACAAAATACACTTTCTGCACCATACCCAATATGTGTTTTTATTGCTTTTAGGTGAAACATGGAAACTGTCTTATTGACAATGTAATGACACAAGACTGAGAGGAAAAACATAGGAATAAAGATGGAATAAAAGAAGTCTTGTAGATGGTATTTTTGCTAGATTTCTGGAAATCTATGATAGAGTCATACTGTGAGTTCATTCGTAACAGATGCCTATAAGCCTTTAACATTTATATATAACTGTAGCTAATCAGATCTTAAATCTGACACTCTTATTTCATATGTTGCCATTGTGAAAATTAATAATTGACCTTAATGTAACCATATGTACCAGATGGGAAATCCAAACAAGTGCACTAATATATGTTTGTACTGTGTTATTAATATGATTTGTATAAATTTTATGAAGCTTGACATGCATGTGTTAGACCTGCATCTGTATGTTTAGCTCACTGCTCTGAACAATCTGGGTCATGCCAAGACACACCACTGTTACTGCCTCTCTGGTGCCCCCTTGTGGTGTGAGTCTGTGCTGCAACACATGAGCTCTGGACCAGAGACTTAATGTATGTGTATTATCTCTCCGGCTGCAGATTACTGGAGTGAAAGTGAGCACGAGGAGAACGACACGCCTTCGACACCCAAGCAGGACAGCCCACCACCTCCCTATGACACGTATCCTCGCCCGCCTTCGGTGTGTCTCACTTCTGTTTTGCACCCACAGGTTAAATTAATGAGCCTAATTTCACAATATATAAGGTTAGCTTTACAGGATTTTATGTATAAAGAGGAAGCAGTGTGTGTTTTGTAGGAATGATTACATATGAAAATGTTTCCAACAAGAGGATGCTTTTTGTGGTAGGTGATAAATGCTTTTTGTAGGAGACCATATCCTCACAAATCTCCACTTGGCCTATAGTGCAGGCAGAAATGATTACACTAAGCTAGGTGCACATGTTCATGCAGGAAATTACTACTGCACAAAGGTTGGGCCGTCCACATTATCACTAACACCGACTGTCATTCAGTCCAAAGAGATGGCATGAACCTCCATGTTCTGTACTTTCCAAAAATCTTCTTCACGTGAAAGTGCAAGGCATTAACCCACTTCTTTTGTTAGAATTATGGTTAACAATACAGCACGGCAGCTTTTCTTGGTGTGACTTGAGGTGCAGATTAAAAATAGACCTGAATTCTATAGTAATGTTCTGAGCAGGCCAGAATAATCTCCCTTCACCCATTAGTTACTGTAGCTATCTCAAAAATAAATAGTGAAAGAAGTTCTCAGTTTCCTGTAAGATCTAAGGGCATGAATGCTGTTCTGTCCTGAAGGACACCAAGCCGAGCTTTTATCACGCTGTGGTAGAAGCCAGTGCGTGAGGGTGCGTGTGACATTCGGACATGTGCTGCAGAACACGGAGAGTCAGAGACTTCCTGACAGCTGTGCTCAGTGCATCCCAGTGTGTTGATGTACGTGCCCCAACTGCCTGAACACACAGAGGGTTCAATCATTTTCACTGGGTCTGGCATCACAGTCTGTTTTGGCACCATTTCCCAGCCACTAATGCTTGTCATCGGGGTATGTTTTTCCCATCTCCCTTAGTTCTCCTTTTATTTGGTGCCTGCATGTGTTTAGTACTGCACTGTCATCATGGTTTGGTGTGTTCTCTCCTGCACCCTCAGTGTGTTGGTGGACGGAGGCTCACTTCACAGGTGCAGATCTGTATTCTGTCATGTCCCATCTACCAGGAGTCTCTGAGGATGGTAATTTCCTGTGGGTGGGTGGAGTCTCACTGTGTTCAGTGTAGGTGTATGTAGGTGGGTGAAGCTGCTGATCTGTAACAGTGGAATAAAGAGTGACGCAGACAGCTGGTTGAGGAGCCCCTCTCCCACCCTACAAGTCTAAGGACAACGTGACGCCGCAAAGTGAAAATTAGCTTCTTTGACCACACGTTTTTTTGATATCGTTTTTTGATATTGGGACCTTGGCTAGACACACTCTGTGCTTTGGCCCGTGACCTTTTGCGCCGCTTGCTTGTGCTTTGGCAATTCTGTCAACAGCACCCAGTTTTTATTTATAGAGCCGTCTGGAGGTTTAGGGGGTTTGGTCATGTGGTGTGTAACATAATGTGCTGTCCCATCAGGTTTAAATATAGCCAAACTACAAACACACAAAGATATAAATACTGAATTCAGGGCACTGCTGGCCAAAATGGTCAGCAAGGACACAAATCATGTTTTTATATGTCTGATAATAAAAGGTTTGATTTGTTGTGCCTCTTATAAAATGCAGTTAAGAGTCATATTCTGGGTTTGTTACTATTCATTAACATTTTAATGGGATTTTACCACTTTTAAGGAGTGGCCCCAAAATAAGGCAATGTTAAAGTTTGCAGGATCCTGTGAATTGAAAAGCTAACAAAGTATTGTGCATGTTTATGCTAAGGTGTAATGCTTGGCATAGGCGCATGGTTATCGTCTGCTTCTCTTCATCCTCCTTGCAGAGGAGCTGTGCCAGCCCTTACCTGGAGCCCAAGCATGGCCGACTTTCCTCCACAGAAACCTCGCAGTCTCGCTCGTCCCATGAGGAGTTCCGTTCAGAGCCACCGGGGGGCAGCAGCAGTGGCGGCGGCTCACCGGCACGCAAGTCCACTAGCCAGCGGAGGTCGTGGCAGGACTTAATCGAGACGCCTTTGACCAGCTCGGGGCTGCACTACCTGCAGACGCTGCCGCTTGAGGACGCCGTGTTCGGTGAGCCGGGAGGCGGGGTTTCCCCTGAAGGGCGGCGCCAGTCTACGCTCCCCGCCCAGCGCAGCCTGCTACAGGACCATTACGGGCCCTTCCCTGTGGCTGGAGGGGAGAACTTGCTCAGCTTACCTGGAGGAGGGGGCAAACCCCGCAGCTACACCCTACCGCGGGACGGGGGCCTGCACGCTCTCCTCAGCCCTTCGGCCAGCACAGAGAGCAGCGAGGTGCAACGGCGCCAGCTGGGGTGCAGCCAAGATGGAGATGCAGGTGAGGACTGGCACAAGCACAGGCTGGCAAGGGGGAGCTGGTGTGCAATGGAGACGCAAGTTAAACAGGAAGAGAGTCGCAAGAAAAAGGGGGGTCATGCAAAAGTGATAATGGGAACGTGAATATAACATGAAAGGAAGGAGAGAAGAGATTCTAGGATGGATAATTCAGCTTCAAGGAGGCACTGGTGTGTAATCAGCTGAACAGAGAGAACTGGTCTGAGACCCTGCCCCTCTGCAGTACATAACCAAAAAAGATCTCCTTGTCCTCTCACCGTACCCACCCTCCAGAGAGCAATCCTGGTCTCTAAATCTTTCTTCAAACTTTTGTTTCATCTTGACATTTTGCTTCTTGGCAGCAGAAGGCTCTTCAGCCTGTCTTCGAGCATTCCCGCAGCCAGCTGCTCTGCCTCGTGAGCTTCCTTCTTTTTCGGGGCTGGGAAGGGAGGGGGCAGTGTGATGTAGTGATCTTGTGGCTCGGTGAGGCTAAGGAGCGGGTTTGAATCGATCGTAGGCTGTGCAGCACTCTTCCCCTAGGACCTTGAGACCGACTACCAATCAGAGTGCCTCAGCCTTTTTCACAACCCTTTTGCAGTTTACCATGGCAACGCAGCGAGAGCTCACACAACATAAAAGAGTCCTTGTGCCATGGCATGATTTCATGTAACTCTGAAGGCACCGCTACACCCTGCTCTCCACAGTAATGTTAAAATAATTATACCAGCTAAAAGGTGGCAAGTTTCAGGGAAATAAAAACAGAACTGCTGTTTTCATGTGAAATAACTCCAGATATAGTGTCTTTGTGAGAGGCTGTGGAACAAGGCATTTCCTGTTCAGATAAACAAGTATGTAAATAAAGTGCTAAATATAATGGTTTCCTTTTATGATCATACGTGCTTGTGCCCAGAGCCCCCTGTCTCGTCTCTTGGACTGCAGTGGAGTCAGAGAGTCTCTCGTGCTGTAATAAATCACAATTAATTATGTCACATCTCAGCAGTGGAATATACACATTTTCAAACTGAGCGCTTTCTCTGGAAGAGCACTCTGCAGCATTTCATCAATTAGACGTGCCAGTCTGCTCTCCCTGAGTAAATGAGCTGGGCCGGCAAACTATCACGCGGCTATGATTGATCTCTATGCCTTGGGATTCAGTAAGAAAGAAGGGGAGGAACTGAGTGTGCAGGAGAGGAATATGGGTCGCGGTGGTTCTGACGAGAGTCTGGAACTGAGCTCAGTGTCACATTCCTCTGTGGGTCACAAGATAGTGGTTTAATGAGGCAGTCATGGAACTTAGGCTGTATCCTGTGAACCTTATGTATGAATGTGGATAGGTCTCTATCTAAGCTGTGTGAAACCCTTGGAGGGTTACTTCATGCCATCATGCATACCAGCGGGAAGTCCTTAACCCGAGTCACCTGCACTGGCCTGGCCCTCACTACATGCTTAAGTGTCTCTCTAGCCCACAGTCTTCTTAACCTGCTGTATTCCTATCTGACCCCTAAATGTATTATGTGCTGCTGTCTCTCTTGATCGCTGCTTACAGTACTAGCCTGGCTGAAGATCCAGACTCTAGTGGAGCAACACCTTCAAAGCCAGGCCATGTCAAATTTTAACTTAGTGGCAGTCTTGGCAAGCAGCTGCTTGTCATTGATAAAGGAAGCAAATTGTTTAATGAAAGCACAGATTCATTATTTTGTTAAAATGTGGGGGGTATTTTCAGGTTCCTAGCAGTTATGCAGACATGCTGAGTGTTTAACACTTAAGATCATTGGATTCCCAGATGACGTCACGATTGTTTCTCCTACAGGTGGAGAGCAGGACGGCGGGCAGAGAGCAGACTCCCTGCGTGACCTGTATCGTGCCCTGGAGGAGGCCGGGCTGTCACCCACGGGGGATCCTCTGCCGGCCACAAGGCTGGAGTACAAGCGCTCCTTCATGTGCCGCAGCAGCGATCCACTCCTGAATGAGAAGCTGCACCGCCTGCGCATTCTGCAGAGCACGCTGAAGGTGGGGGCACGCGAGTCTAAGCGTCGTTCGTACGCTGCTCTGCCATCACTGGGGCTCTGCTGACTCATGCTCAAGTTGGTGCCCTCATTTGGCTCCCACAGGCACAGCATTTGCATTAAAACACAGGAACAGCAGGATCTATGAAATGCTCAAAAGCGAGGAGGATTGGAACAGAACATTCTCTGCCCTGTGTCCTTGTGTTGTCCAATTGCAAGTGAGCAGGGTCATGTGATTAAGTGCTCCAGAGCCTCAGTCGTGTCAGGTGGATTTCTGCAGCACTGCAGTATGATGCTCTGATACTCCGCCCTTTACCTGAAAAACCAGCCTACTCTACCTGACTGTCCCGCTCATGCTTTGGTCTTGTCGGGTCTACTCCGTCTGTCTTGTCTGAAGACTGCTCTATATGTGTGAGAGATTTTGTTTCAGGCTTGGTATGTCTACATGTATAAAGTTCTGTTGGAAGGTCTCAGTCTGTCTGTGTGTGTGAGGGTTCGTCTAAGGGTCAATCTGTGTGTGAGGTTTGGTTGTGAGAGGGTAGGTCTATCTGAGTTAGAGGTCACTGGGGTTTTGCAGTGCTTTACGTTGCTCTGTGCTTGTGATGGCATTTTGTGTCAGGATAAAGATTCCTGTTGTGTTGTAGGCCACCAAGAGCAATGGGTGGCTGTTCCTCCCGTGGCTGCTGCATGCAACATCTCATTGGTCAGGTTCTCCTGTAGTCCATCTATCCCAAAAGCAATGTTAAGCACATTTCGCTCTGCCGGAAACTGCGTTTTTGTTTTGTGTTGATATAACTGTGTGTGTGTGTGTGTGTGTGTGTCTGTCTGTCTGTCTGTGTATACATGCACGCAAGAAAGAGAGGGAAAGAGACAATGTGTGACTCACTAAGCCCCCTCCACCCTCTATTTCCATGCCTCCCAACTAGGACAGGGAGGGGGAGATGGCTTTGATTGACAAGCTCCTGGCCAATCCCAAGCTCACGTCCTCCGAATTCCAGGAGTGGAAGAGAATGTACCGGGAGCTGTTTGTGGAAGGGTCCCAACCCCAATCCCAGCCGGGTGGGCTCTCAGAACGCGAGTCCACGCCCCGAGTCCCCACGCTATCCCATACCCACTCCTACATCGAGACGCACGTGTGAACCGAGTCAAACGTGGCCTAAACCGGAGCAGCTCAACCTCCACGCTCCGAGCTCAGACTACTGCTGATCACTCCCTCATGCTAAGTGTGCATGGAGGGCTGCAGGCTACTTACACTATACATACATGCCATCTGCACACACTGTATTCAGACTCTGTATATACATGCTTTACCTACATGCTCTTTGTAGGAACAGAAAAGGTTTTCGAAGTTGCCAACAATAACAGACTGGAGCGCAATGTCTCCGTTGTACGGATCTTGGTCAAACGCACGTAGAGGCAGAGACTGGCACTTGCTCCGGTGCTTTGTGGACCAGCTACTGCGTGTCTGTGCTCTTGTGTTAACTCTCAGTCAAGGGACTACTTTGTATAAATGAACGGGCATTTTCTTCACAATCAGCTGCAATGGAATAGGGCTGGCCCTGTCATAGCACTTTGTAGTGTTTTAGTCTGATTCTAGTCTTAGAATCCCTTTCTGTTTACCTCACTTCAAGAGAGTTTACAGACAGTTTACTACCTGTGTATTTTGATGTGTTCAATATAAAGGTGTAAATAGGATACTTTTTAGGGTACTTGGTGTAGTTCTCTTAAAAAGAAGGTATTAGTAGTATTGTAATGGCCATAATGCTGGGCTCCATGTATGTCCATCGTGTTCTCCAGATCATAAATCTCAAACATTTCACAGCACAATATATATATCTTATGCTTTGTACTCGTGATTGGCTGACTGGGAGATATGACAGTTGTTGGATGCCGGGTGCAGGGAATAAAACTCACAAGTATGAACAGCAGAGATTAGTATAACCCTCTTAAATTTTTTTCCCCGCAGACACTTGTGAATGATTAAGTCGATATTAACAGATGGACAGCAGTGACGGTTTAAAACCATTAGTACAGTCACAGGCTAGGCAGATGTTTATAAAGCTAACAGCATAGTTGCACTGTTTGCAAGGGGGTAATAATCAGAATGGCGTGAGAACACATTGTGTAGAAGTGTTTCCTGTGTATTACTCCCCTGCTAACATATTGTCATTCTGCCAGCTGTTTTGTTGTTGAGGGCCTGCTGAAGTACGGAGGTGCTTGTCAGTGCCAACAATGTGTAAATTAATGGTTATTATGGGATGGGACTACGATGAGCCCCTGTGGTTCTGGGAGGAAGTATCTCAGAGTTCATGGCTGTGGAGGTTCCTGTGCTGCTATGTGTGTGTGTGTGTGTGTGTGTGTGTGTGTCATGCTCTATGTGTGATAACTGCCTTGTTTATTCTTAAGAATAGTTCATTTTTCTTGTGTGTGCACGTTTTTATATGTATCTATGCTTGATAGCAAGCTTGGTGTGAATGACTGTATACATGCTGCTGGGTGCTGGTATGTATGTGCACTATAGTTTAGCCTTCAGCTAAGTAAAGCTTTGTACGTTTATATCGTGAGAGAGCATTGTCATGTTTAAGCTCGTCTTTGGGCAAGTTTTTGTTTAATAATGAAAATTTTACTATGAACGAGTGTTCAGCCATCATGATCCCAGCTAGTATGCAATTTGTCCTGTTAAAGTGCAACACATTGTGTTATGGTACCTGCTTGTAAGTGCCACTTAAATGTATAAAATCAGGTTTATCTGTAGCGGGAGGATGTTTCCTTAAACCTATGTGCCAAAAGTATGTTGATAACAAAAGCTAGATGAAAATAACATTTTTGTTTTAATTTGTCCTGTGAAACTGATACACACAAATGTTGGATCCCAGTCAGGTATTAAGTGATTAGTACCTAAAAATGATCCATTTGGGGGTTTTAGGATTACATCTAGCATGAGACCTACGCAGCAATCCACTGATATTTTGCCTAGCGCATACCTTTTGTCTAAAGTTAAACAATGCAGACTTTGCACAGGCAAGCAGGGCATTGCCTTGGTTACCACCTTTTCCATAATCTTTCACCATATTGAATCAATTTTGGCCCTGGCACGAATATTTGCTTCTGGGTTGATATCTCCATATTTATATAGTTTGAAAGAGACTATACAGTTTTTACTCCCAAGAGTAAACGTCTATGTAAGCACACAGACACATATTCAACATGCAACATATAGCTCGCAAGATGTTATTGTGATGCATGCCTTATGGATATGACAAATTATATACACATTTTGTGAATTTTTACTGCCGCTGCAAAAATATTCTAATAGTGAACTTTTAAATTAAAAAGGTGTTTTGTGTGTTGGGATTGTAAATAAACTGTATTGGACCAAAAACAAATATATTCACAGAGAAAACAAATAATATATTTAGTTGTTTAAAAGATTCTGTGTTGACCATTGCAGTATACGACACATTGAATGAATATTTTAATTGTACTTATTGCTGCTGGAAAAAGCCTTGAAGAGTTGCCATGCCATCGGACTGTTGCCATGCAACAGTGTGAGCGGCAGTTACAAAATATGTTTCCTGAATGAGGCTACAGAGTGAACTTTGTATAAGACACAGCATGGAGCCCACCCATAGTTCCAAGTTAGGCATGAGTTTAGAGCAGTGCATTACAGATATTGTGTTACAGCTTTCTTTACTCCTGTCCTACACTGTATTTTTTCGTTTCGGCTTTTAAAACAAATGTGGTGATAACTGGAGTCAATAAACTTAAGCTCTTTAAATTAAAGTTGTGCTTTCATATCTTATCAGTGCCTGTCTTCTCTTGCTGAACATCTCTAAACTTTACTGCCAAAGTTCATGTGGTTTTCATAGAGGAACAATGTTAGTACTTTTTTGTAATATTTAGAAATCTTCTGTGCAGTTTTTTCATAGAGTGCTAATGTATAAATTCTGCTGTAGGAGTGGAAAGGAGCGACTTTACAAAGCAACTTTCCATCTGATTTACAGCACACCCCATGCAAGACCCTATGTTTTAGTGAAGCCCTATTTTCCACGTTACACACCTATGCAGAATTTACAGTTACACCATCCTATTCGTGTAAGGAACATGGCTTATACTCTCAAAATTTAGAATTTCTGGAATGTACATACATTTTTTTGACATGCTTAATTATTGTCTGTGGTCAACAGAACCCATAGGAATATAGACTTTGGGGGATGTACTTGGGTGCATTACGGCCACTTGAACAAGAACACATGGCAACCCAGTGGTAATTCCATAGGAGCCATTCAGTTTGTTGTTTCACTGGCAAACCACCCACTACCCTGTCACAAATAATTACAAGACTTTAAATTGTTTCTCAAAGCATAGTATATTTCACTTTTCAGATGTCTTGTTAATTATTATTTCTTATTTTAGTGCAATTTCACATGTGGGAACAATAATAGTTTTCCCATAGATATTTATTCACATCTGTTAACAAAGTTTACACTAATTTATTCATTAATGTTTGGTCTGTAATCCATCTTTGGCTGGCAGACAAAGTGCTCCATTGATTCTCACTGTGATTTCCAAATGACCTACAAAAGTGGCAAACTAAGCCAGGTAACCCAAATAGCGCACAACACCGCTCAGCGCAATCAAATCTGCTACATCACTCAAAACATGTCGAACACAAACCTCAGTATGTTCCCTAAATGTTTTTGCCTAATTCCTAATTATCATAAGACATTGTTATTTTTACAGTATTTTATAATTTCTTCATTTTTCATGTGTACTTAAACTACTGAACTCATATATATTTTTCTAGTTTGTTTTCCAGCACAACCCACCCCTGGTTTCTTTGTCATCTTGTCAGTTTTAGTTACTCTGCGATCTCCACCTTATGTATGTACACATACAAAACAAGGATGCAACACTCCCACTGGCACAAAAGGCATTCAAACTTTTACCCCCTGAACTTTATGACTCTTATAAGTCTGCAGTATAACCTTCACAACTCCACATCACAGTCTTCCTCAGCCATCCACGTGTTAAGAATGCCAGCGTCTGTCCTCAGTCTTCTGTTGGCTCTCCACACATAGATCAGGATTGCCATCAAGTCTCCCCTTCTGTTTCTTGAGGAGTTCTCTACTTCCAATTAACTTTCTGTAACGAGCTTCCTGTTTCATATAAAGTTTCTTCTCACTCCAGCAGCTGTTTCAAAACATCAGTTGTACTAAATGAAGGGCACACTTACACAGTTGTGGATTACTATAAAGACGTTTACAAAAACTGTGAATTTTTTGCTTCCCTAGGTAAGTCTTTCTTAAGTTTCTGCATTACCATCACTGAACTGTCATCATTCATGCTGAGAATACTGTCAATGTTGTAATTGTAACCACCAGTAGCTTTGCTTCAGCTACTGTTCTACAAACCTGGACCCAACAAAATAGAAAGGACTTGGTAGTTCAAAGAGCGTCGAATGACCTGTTGCGTTCTAAAATGTTTATATTGCTCCATGTATCATTGATTGAGTCCTGCGGACCCAAGGTCGGGCCAGGGAATATTTAAGATGGAAAAGTAGAATGAAGTCTACATGTCAAGGGGCCTTGGCAGCTGCATCAGAGTACACTGCATCCCACTCAGGGGCTTTGGGAGCTTACAGACCTCCCTCCAGCTGTCGTTCTCAGGGTCATATTCCAGCACATTAGCAGTGGCTACTTCCTGAGCATTGTGCCACTTCCGACCTCCAACCAGCAAAACTGTGTTCTCTAGCTGGGCAAGGCCATAGCAGAAGCGGTCACTTAGTAGGGGCCTGAGTCGGGTCCATTCATTCAATGTCGGATCAAAACGCTCAATGTCACTGAAAGGCTCAAACATTCCCAAGAAGGTGTATATTCTTTTGCCCAATACTGCCATCTGGTGACCAGAGCGTGCAATTGACATGGGTGCACATTTTTCCCACTGTCTCTCACAGGGTTCCAGGTAATACATGTCTCGACTGCTTACACGGTCCTCATCATGAATACCGCCAGTTATGTATATACGCCCCTGATATGTCACACACGCATGTTTGTATATGCCATATGGTAGGGCTGTGACCCTTTGCCATCTCCCTACCCGCATATCATAAGTCTCCACTGAATTCAATGGCATTCCTTTACCACGCCTACCACCAATAGCATAAATCACATCTTGCAACACACAGCATGAGAACTGAGAGCGTCGCTCCGTCATGCAGGGTGCTGCCTCCCAACACCTAAACCGGGGATCGTAGCGCCAGACCTGGTTGCTTGTTGCTGTGGTTGTGACTTTCTCGTCTTCACTGACATCCACAACCTCGCCCCCCAAAACAAACAAAAAGTTGCCAATTGTGCATGCACAATGGTGCTGGCCTTTGACTGGAAGGTCAGTGAGGTGCTGAAATTTCCTGAGACGTGGGAAAAAAGCCAAAACCTGTCCTTCAGGCCTGTCAGGTTCTGAACTGCCACCTACCAGCACTACTTGCGAGGTGCAGGTACGCATAGAAGTCTGGATGGTCTGAAAAAGTGGCCGGCGCGGACCCTGGGTGTGATAACGCAGGGCCTTAATGACAAGGCTGTGAATAAATGGCGTCTGCAGTGATGGACGCGATGAAGAAAGCCAGGACAGTGTCTCTGGTGGGACAAGACCAAACCGGATTTTGCTGAGCACCAGATTGCTCCTCACCGTAGAGACGTGGTTTTTATCAAGCCAATCCAGCACCAAGAGAAGTAAGGGCAGCTCATCTACTCCTGGCATCTCGTCCACTGCTAGAGCATCCTGTAGGGATTCCATGTTCAATTCTAACAGTCCTGCTCTGTCTCCCCCAGGTGCCAGCAGCTCCCCCATATGGTAGCCAATGAAACGGTTGGCTGCACTTAATGCACTAATGACACCATAACGGGTGGCCACATTAGCAAAGTAGCAACAATTATCCAGGCTTAGATTGTCAGTGATGTACTGACTGCAGAGATCCACAGCATCGGTCACTTGCAGATAGTTTGCAGCTTCCAGAGTATCTTCAAGCGTAGAAAGAGAGAGGGAAAGCCATGAGGTATAAACGAAGTCCAAGACACTTTGCAGTCCTTTGGAGGACACTGCTGGCAATTCCACTTGCCGGGCCCGGAATTCATGTGTGTACTCCTTGAACATGGACCAGAAGTAGTCACTGGAACAGGCTAGCAAGCTGCGATGGGCTGGGAACTGCTCACCATCAGCTGCCACCAGAACAAGATCACACAGCAGTCCATGAGAACGCAATCGCTGGTACCTGGTTAGCACTGTGTCCCCATGCTCCTTGCTCAATACCAGGAAGTAACTCATCATTCATAGTCTACAAACCACAGCAAGCAGATGGAAGTCAAAAAGGAGGCGGCCAAGGACGAGGACGGATGAGTCAAGGATGACCTGCAGGTCCAGCCACTGCAGCCTGTTTTGAGCATCTGACACATAAGGGGACTGATTGGAGGGTTTTGTTTGTGACCCTGCCCACAACACCAAAACATATCTGCTATCTTGTAATGACCAAGTCTGGCAAAGGGGCACGAGTGTCCACTGACCCTCCCCTTCTCTGTCCACAGTGAAGCTTGGCCAATCTTTATGCATGCCATTCTCCTGGGAGGGGTTTAGGGGTTAGCATAGTGAGCAGACATGTTTACATTGCTGCCGTTTATATTGCACTCCATTTGGGAGTATCAGAAGCGATCTGATCAGCAGTCAGTGGCTTATGGGATCGGCTAATCTGAACTCACCCCTGAGGAAATAAGCGGGTTAGTCACCAGTGAAGACTGCGTGTGCCATGTCCCTCTCCCCCAGCCGAGACAGGAATAGATCAGAGGATAGATCGTGGACTCTTGCAGCACAGCACATGACTGCAGAGCCAGAAATGATGAGAGCTCCTGAGGAGGCAAAGGGATACAGAGTGAGAGGGTCATGCAGGGAAGAGGAGCACTTTGCCTTTGCAGGGGTCAATTCTATCATGATTTATGGTGTGCTAGGCAGTTAATATGGGTCTGTCAAGCAGACGACTGTTCACACACAGCCAAATTGTCAAACCAACCTCGTGAACTAAACCATCATCCTCCCTGAATAGCAGCTGGCACAGGACTATAGACTGAGGAATGAAACTCCTGTTCTCTGACTGGAGTAGAGGGGGGTGTTGCAGGACAGCATTCAAGACTCTGGGTGATTATAAGGTGGTGGTTGTTGGCTCATGCTACCTGTTACCCTTTGGAGTCACAGTCGATCCAGGGTTTTAAATGGATTATAGTTTCAGTGTGGATTAACTGAATGTGTGTTTGACTTAATCCAGGGTATTAGCAGTAGAGAGTACACAACCAATAACTTGTAATGGGACTCTAACAGCATCAAGGTGCTAGGGAGCCACAAGGAAATGTAAAGCATGTGTGACATTGTGGCAGTGTTTCTACATTTGTATTTGATTGTCTGTGCTGTTTAGTGCTTTATACTTGAGGAAGTTCTCTGTGTGTTCTGAAGCACAAAATCAAAACCTGAGAGACTTCATGATTACCAAGTAATGGTCTCAGTTTACTGAGAATGCTCATTGGCACTCACTCAGGGAAGCTCACTATTTAGGATATGAGAAGGACAGAGGAGGGAGGAGAGATACAGCAGTTGCTGTTTTTCTTACTCTGGTTAGATTACAGTCATGAACCATTAAACTTGATTTTATATAGAAGAAATAAATCTTCATGTTTAAGAAGGGATGTTTCCTATATTTGTCATGAAATGAATGATAAACACATGAAGGACATTATAATATACATCCATTAAAAGCAAGTCTTTCTTAAAAAAAACATCCTCAAGAGGCATTTACTGTGCTATTGGTACCGGAACATAAAATTTATATATAAGTAATCACCATTTCCCCGTTTTCAGCATCAACACTTCTGTCATTTATTCCTCATTGTCCTGTCAGCGTATGTATGAAATTTTCTACCAAATTTTACATAATATACGTGGTGTTTCTACTGATAGCATTGTAAAATCCTAATTTTAAAATTAAACAAATAAATCTGGCTGTGGCCCCAGGTACATGTTCTCAAACGGGATTCCTATGGTAGTCTGACTTCTTTGACCAGTCCAAAGTCGACAGATGGTTTTAGTTCACTTTTAGTGTTTCATTGAGCAGTTTGTGTCAATGTACAAATGCAATATCACAAACTGGCATGCTATCCAGGCCATGATCCACGCAAGGGATGATGGTGTATGACCTTGAATGGAAAAGACTCCCCAGATATTTCAGTTTTGATCTTCATTTACCAGACAATCATTAGCAGCATGACAAAACCAGATTATAACAGCAAAGCAGTCTAGAGTATGTACAAAACTATAAGAAAACAACAATTGACCATGAGCCCCATACCAGAAATGTATGCAGCAAAACAGCAAGCCATAAAACACATTCTTGTTGGCTTAAGAAAATAAAATAAGCAATGTTATCTGGTGTCAGTTCCTACTGCAGTAAATTTCCAAGAGCAACCCTAATATTGGATTATTTCAATTAACACCTATTTTAATCCTTTTTATTAATAGAAACTAACACACTTTAAAATTGTTTGAATTGCAATCATAGGACTGACCTTTTGCATAAACCTTGTTTGTGTGCTAAATTTGGGCTTCACTGGAGACTGACAAGCCCAGATCACTGCAAGGCATTAGTTTGCATAAACAAACTAAAAAGAGTGACAACCCAGAAACTCAGTGTCTGAAATCCCAATCACACTGTTGGTCTAAATGACTATTAAAAAACACCACATACACACCTTCCAGACTGGCTGAGTCTGGGAAAGAGAGTGTTTAGTCTTTTACAAGGTGTGTTCAAGACTGTGTGTTTAAATGAGAATATGTTTGTATTACAGTATTATAGTCCTTATGAACATGCATTTGGATATTGCCTGTTTTGTTATTGTCTTTAGTATGTAAAATTAACTGTCTATAACAAACTCCGAAATGCAAATCAGTTCTCAGGAATAAGATATGTCTAATAATAGTCACTATAGCCATGTGTATTTGGATATCACATTTTTTAAATTGTGTCCAATATATAAAATTGTTTGCAACTAACTCCCAATGCAAGAAGTTTTTCTCACGAATAAGCTATTTTTATAATCATTATAACCATGTTAAATTGAATATTGTTTAGGCTACTGATAGTACATCCTCATGTTTGTAAAGCAATGTTTACCATATTGTAAATTTATATTACCTGCTGCATGCCACAGTGTAAACATGCATGTAGCCACAGTATCAGGAAGAATTGAGGGATAGAACTCTGACAGCATGTGTTACACCAAACAAGGAGGCTGACAAGAGCAAATGGTATATTGAAATTCAAAAACAAGGTACAATAATTAGGAGTCAGAAAGCTAGGCAAAGGTGGCACGGTGGCATTGTGGTTGGCACTGTTGCCTTGCACCTCCAGGCCTGGAGTTTGATTCCCACCTTGGGTCTGTCTGTGTGTGTGTGTGTGTGGAGTTTGCATGTTCTCCTTGTGCTTGGTGGGTTTTGTCTGGCTTCTCTGGTTTTCTCCCAAAGACATGGGGGTTAGGTTGATTGGTGTCTCCAAAGTGCCCATAGTGTGTGTGTGTGTGTGTCCTGTGATGGGTTGGTGCCCTGCCCTGCTCCCTATGTCTCCTGGGTTGGGTTTCCTGTGAACCTCAAAAGGATACAGTAGTTTGGAAAATGAATGAATGAAAGATAGGCGATAAGTCAAAATAGTTGGGGGAGTCAAGACGAAACACTGAGACAAAAAAGGGAATGAGCAGGAGGCAGGGACTAGGAGAGGATGGTATCTGACATTAAGCATGGCATTAACCCATGCTGAGTGATGCGTTGTTGTGCTTTAAATACTGGGATCTGAAATTGAGGTGAATACGCAACAACTGTGAGGATTGTGCCATGCATCACCTAGGAAACTTTACAGCCTGTAACACCTCAGCAAATCCGGGTTTAAATACTGTACAGAGGACAATATTTATGTCTCGTGAATATGTAACTAGAGATGTATAACAGAATTAAATAAGTGGATGTACGACACGGGAATAAATAGTATGTACATAACCAATATCCAGATCTGGGCAGTAATGATCTACATGTAATCTGGATTATATAATAAGATTACAAATGTCTACTACTTGTAATCAGAGTAGGATACATTTAAAAATATTTGTAATCAAATCACAGTTTCTTTGTCAAGGATTACATGATTACATTTTTACTAGGAAACAAAAAAATCCAAATTATCCACGTTATAAATTAATATGACAGCAAACATCAAATACAATAATCTTCACATAAATTGGATTTGCATAAATTTGATCTTTGTTCATGCTGGACAAAAGCACTGTCCTAAGGTTGAGAGAAGAATTCAATTAGCTCCCATAGTGAGACTCTTTCGTTTTAAACTCAGTGGGCTAATCTTCTTGTCTACTGCGCCGTGTGGACAGTGACAACCTGGGTTCAAAACCCGCTGGCTCCTTCGGTTTATTACGTTGATGTCAGAAGCCTTTTGGCCAAGATAGGGGGAATTTGAAGCGTGGGGCAACAAGTGGAGTACTGTAGCGACCGCAGTGTGGCAATGAGTTCGCTGTGATGACGATGTCACACCTAGGCTCAAGATAGGAGTTCAATTAGCTCCCAGAGCGGGAGACATGAGTCTTTAGCTCAGCGGACTAATCCTCTTGTCTGGTGTGCAGCAAAAGCTGCGATGAAAACCCCCTGGCTCCCTTGTTCTGTTATAGTATGTAATATAAAGGTAATCCACAAGTAATTAGATTACATTTTTTATGTAATCCAGTAGATTACATTACTAATTACAGTTATAGCAATGTAATCTGTAATCAGTAACGGATTACATTTTCAAAGTAATCTACACAACACTGCCAGTATCAAAGTGCCTACATGGCTCCCATTTCTTCTTATCTCCAATTATAAATCATGACAGAGAGAATCATGACAGAGTGTGTGTGTGTGTGTGTTAAGGAAAATTACACCTTGTTATATCACCCAGGCAATGACGAAATGTAACTTTAACGATAAAAAAAAAAACAATTTAAACTAAGAAAACAATAGAATGTTAAAAATAAATGCGACAACATAAAGATGAAAATATTTCAGAAATATTTCTCATACGTACAGTATCCAGTATGAACGTACATCTCTTAGCGTAGTGACAAAGCTGGCCTGAAGCCTGGAAAAGAAAATACATTGTTCTGCACTTTCTGTTAAATAAATTAGTATTTAAGATAACCAAAATAGGCAAACTGATGACAGCAAATGTCTTATGTACAACGGTGCACTTCAACTACTGTTTTCATCAATGACCACGACGTTTCCAAACCTCTCCTCCCACCTTCGCATGTTCAATCTCACTTTTATCAAGTCGTACAAAACATACTCACGCATTTATTTTTATTAAAGGGGGCTGAAGTTGAGTGTAAGGCAGATTTTAAACGATTTAAAAACCTTAACTGCATTTACAGCATTGCTAATTAATCTTACATTTATCACACTACTACGTACCGCAACGATTTAATCGAAGTAGTACAAGTAGTTACGATTTAATATTATATTCTGATTCTCGTTAGCCATATAATCACATCAAAATAATGCTTTATTTTTACTGTCATCACGTTCATTCATGTGCACTGTCCATTATAGCCACTTCCACAACAAAGGTAGGTATTAGGCCAGTCTTCTTTTACTGGACGTAATTTAACTTTGTGATTGCGTAAATTAGTTGTAAGAAAATCTGTCTACCAGATGCCAGATGTCGATCCATTCGTAGAATATGATAAATTTGATTCGTTATTTCGGATTATTCTGGGGTTGTGACAAGAAAGGTAAAAGGCAGCCGTACTGAAAACGGTAACGACTTTTCAAATTACAATTGTGAGCTACCCGTCGCGCGCGCACATTTTCCCCCCTCAGAAAAGAAAACGATTGCCATGCTATAACAGTCACTTTATGTGCAGTCATAGCCCATTATATGATTAAATATTAATTTTTTTATGGGAATACACTATATGTAATTCACATATCTAGCTAGATTGATTTAAAAATTCACAGTTTTGTTTTAGTGATACACATTTAAATGTATGTTAAGTAGGTAAAATGTAAAAAAAGATCTGTCGTTTCATGTAATTCACGACAGATCTAAAATCCCAGATGGGCCTGCTGTTTATCATGAGTTTATGAGAAATGGAGGGAGAGGGCCATTCATTTGTAACAGCTTGTAATGGGGATTTAAGACATCTTTATGAGTACTTGTGCTTTCAGCTACATTTGAGAGGTTAGAGAAAACTCACAAATGCATTTCTGATTACTTTGAAATGTCCAATATTACTCAGCCTTTTAATTTATGTTTTACTGTCTGCATATAAATAATATCTATTTTTAATGTTCTTTTTATTTTAATGGCATACAGATGTATTCAGCATTTGGATAAAATAGGTGCAGATTTTTTTCAATGCTAAATCACAAGTCCTGACTGAGTGATGTATCCTACATGTTCCAATATGGTCTGAAAGACTTTCCAGGTGTGTAGGGAAAAGAGAAGAGTTTTGCAATCTATGAAACCTTGTTTAAATCTCAGGTTTTAAATAGCTGCAGCTGGTTCAGACCACAGGATCTCTTGGTTTTCATCAAGATGAAGGTGTGAAATCATTCAGGAAACAAACTAACTACAAAATCCATGAAGACACTCATCCTTGAAAGGTGAGGTACTGTGAGAAATTATGCCTTGACCACTACTAATCCTGTTGTATAATATATTTGTGGAATAGTAGAGACATGCAATTTCTTCTGTTTCACTTGGATCCCACTGAATGAGAAAATGGACAGGAGGTAATCACCTAAAACAGTCATCTTTAAGCATTTTTAATGCTTTAAACATTTAAACAAGACAGTGCATGTTGTTTATTGGGCTTTATTTATACAGTAACAATTTGTGCTTTACATAGCAAATATAACTATAACTCTATTTTTCAGTTGTGCATATTGTAGTAGGAGAAGCTCCACCAGCAGCAGAAATAGCAAGGATACAGATAGAACAGGAATGCCTGCTCAAGTCCAAACTTTTTCACATCAAAATATGGTACGTGGACACTTGAGCTTTCCTATGAGGCCTAGAAGAATGCCAGTGCAGTAAAGTGGACTCTGATGGGCCTGAATTTGAATACAGAGATCAGAATTCGAAGCCTTGGACATATGTGTACAAGTCTACAAAGTTAGCATTAGTTTGAACAACATTATGGAGTTTTATGTCTGATACAGTGTTTTGTGTTGTAACTGTCCCTTGATTTACCATAACATTGTTGTATTCTCCATACCTTTATTGGTTTTAGTCTCTGGTCACTGATAATTTACGGATGTCTGCAGTCCACAACACAAAACACAATATAGGTGAGATATTATAGAGCGATTCCTCGTCTGTCGTTCACTTTCACAGGCTCAGGATTGTCCTATATTGCTTTCTGTACTTTGTCTTCTGTATCCAAGTTGTCCAGTATAAGAGGATGAATTTAACACATGTAGAAGGGGAGCTTTGGACTCCTCTATGGATTGCAATACTTCCCAGTTGTAGAACCAAAGAATTTACCTACAAATTCCACATATGTTTAGATGGGTTAGACGCAACATTGTGTTTTTTGCAGGCCAAATTATTCCATCAAGTTGAACCCCCTCCCCCTGCCTTGGAACCTTGGATCTCGGGTCAAATGTTGTACCACAACAATAAAAGCTTCAGAAGGTATGAACACAGAGAGAATGAATGCTGTCAAAGGAGAGGCATTGAAGACAAAAAAGCAAAACATCCAACCTTTGTATTTGATTTCCTTTGTTTTTGTAGTCTGTTGTTTTACTCCATTGCAATGCAGAGTAGAGGCTGTTCAGGAAGTGGAATACGTTGTAATGCATTGCAGTTGCATGCCAAGTTATGACCAAATTCAGGCAGACTATCAGATGGTTACACACAAGGCAGTGCACCAAACAAAAGGCTAATCACCCCACCCATACCAATGAGAAATACAACACAACATCGAGAGTTCTGAATGGGAATTAAGTGCAGGAAGATTAAGATCAGTACCTCCCTCTGAGTACCTGAAATGCCTCTTGAAATGGCCTTATAAAAGACAGTAGTGTTTGTGGGTTGTCCCATTTTTTATGTTGAATTGCCACCTTTTAGTCCATCTGGCATTTGAAAGGTGTATAAACATAAATATATATTTTTTGATTTAGCAGTATGCTGTTGATGTTTGTAGTGGTGGGCTCACTGGCCTGTTCCTTCTGTGGGTAAGGGGGGAGCAAAGCTGAAAAGATGAGATCACAGGGTAAGAATCTGACATGGATTTGACAGTACACCATAAGTGTATGAGTGCATTGTATAGATCATTATACACTCAGGAAAAAATGCATGAGTATAGTACATGTTTGGCCTTTCTTGTCCCATGTCTGCTTGGACACATCTCCAGTTTTCTCTGAGTTTGTAGTCCACAGTCCCAACTCTTTACATATATTTATCCAGACTTCCACAGTCTCTTTGGTTAAGGATCTACTCTTTTTGCCTTGTGTGCATCTATGCCTAATTTAATTGTTTTGTGCCTGTGTTAACGGTCACACATTATATAGTTATGGAAGCAGACCACAGGGTGAACCTATTTGTGTCTTTGGAAGACCAAACAGTGTTATTGACTTGTGGGTTCTGTCAGCACCCCCTCCCCCACATACACACATCCTAGAGTCACCGAAGGCTTTATAAATAGGCTGTCATTGACCTCATGGGAACCCAAGGGGTTTATGTTGATGGAGTGACTGTTTCTGTTGGAGGCCAACACTGACACAAAGTGGCCAAGTATAGGTATAGCAGGCTGTGTTGCTGTGATGCATTTATAAACAGTTTGTTATCACTCTACTTCTCACTTCATTAACGCTGATATATTGGTAAATGTCAGCGATCACTGCTCTTACACAGTACATGGCAAAAGTTTGTACAGTTGGTGTATGAGGTTGTTCGGTAAAGACATTCTTAATGGTATGCTTCCATGTATCTGTTTGGATAGTGTTAGGTGAAGTGCACGTTGGTTGCTAACACTTAAGATATATTAATATATGACAAAAAAGCATTGATGACCATGCTAAGTAAGGAGTTTCTGTCTTTTAGTACATACAATATGTGAATATGGATGGTATGCCAGTGTAAAGGAGGACAGCTGTACCTGTAGTCTAATCCTTGGTCACCCATCTCAGCTCGCTCTTAACATTCTGGATCTCAGACAGGTTTACCACTGGTCCACGTAGTTTGACAGCTCCAGGTAGGTGCTTCTTTTCTTCTGAGACAGGCGTGACCTGGAGAAGATACAAAGGAGGTGTAGTGTTCAGGGATGAGTGTAAAATGGTAAAATAGTAAGATGGTAAATGTATACTTGTGTTTCTAACTTTGTTCAGAAGTTGATGTGATTGTGTGAGCATGCTTTGCTAGCTTTGCTATAAATTTAGAGAAATCAATTCCGTTAAGATGGAAAGTCCTGAAAAGTGGACAACAAAAACCTCAACTTTAAATACTTAAAAATAAATGTTTTTTTACACAGAAAACTTCTTTCATCATTATTATTAGATTTGTAGGTCTTGATATTTTTATTTAATTAAAATAAGTTAGTTGTAGGTTCCCACAAAGGAAGCAAAGTAAATGTAAGTATGCTAAGTATGTATGTCTAAATTAATTTGCATGTTTAGCAATGACTGTGTGTGTGTGTGTGTGTGTGTGTGTATGAGAGATCTGTCACCTCCTCCTGCTCCTCTGATTCTTCTTTCCTCTTGACAGGGTGCCCAGGAGCACCAGGACGCAGTGCTCCCATGGGAATGTTGAGGTTAGCCTGTGAAGGTCAGAGACAGAAGTCAGCCCAGAGAGACACCCTGATGAGTGGGACCCTGCCTATGCCTGGCATAGTACTGAAATGCTGACTTTGACTAACCAAAGTTCAAGAGGTTGGAGCTAAAGTGGCATGGCCACTGTGTGTGTGATTCACCTATGCAGTTCAGTTATATCCATCTCTACAGCGCAGCCTGCAGACATGGGATTAAAGCACTACCAGGGTTTACTATTGCCTTAACATTCACCTTGCGTCATGTTCACCATTGTGAATGGTGTTGCTTTGAGCAGAGAAATGGAAACCACTTCTCATCCTCTCATACTAATACAACTGCTTCCAAAAGTGAGCAGGATGTTTTACAACACAATATTATTGCTGTTTATTATTTTATTAATTTCTAAAACTGCTGATTATTATAGTTAAAACCTAAAATCTTATAAAGGGCAACAGTTCCAATAATATGCAAAAGAAGACTGGCATTGTAGTCATGCTAGCTTTCCACTTATTTTATTAGTGGTCTGCCAAAGCGATTGGGCTTCATTCAACAATATCATTTAAATTTTTTCTTAAAAGGTTCTAAAACAAATCTAATTCATATTCACAATGTGTTCTTAAACCACAGAAGTGTTCACAAATATGTTATTATACTGGTCCCACTAATCCTCATAAAAGGGCGTGAGACTGTGGGGCTGTGTGCATGCTAGGGTTGTTATCTTATTCGAGAACTATCGTGAAAATGAGAAGTAGACATTAGTGAACTAACTTGTTAACTAAAAAAATGACAACTTGTAAAAATACTGAAATAGAACTGTAATTTATGGCACAAAATGAACAAATATAAAATAATTTCTTAAAGAAAGAAATATTTGTTTTCATTTTTTCCAGGCACAAAATGTTCATTTTGGATGTCAGCGTTCTGATTAACGATTCTAACTTTCTGAGTTTTCCCTCCTTAGTCCTCGCACGGGAATAACAAAATGGCAAACCTGATTGGTAGAAAACTAGAAGTAAATATGAACCAAATGAAAACAAAACTAAAACTAATTCAATTAAAACTAAAAATGAAACTGTTAATACTTTTCTAAACGTACTAAACCTAAAATGAAACTGAAATCTGACATGCTAAACTAAATAACTAATGAAAATTTCAAAAGTATAATAAACCTGGTGTGGAGACACAGAAATTAAGAAAAACAAACAGAAATCAAGACTGCGAAAATGAGAGTGTAAAGAAAGTGAAGCTCTGGACTCCAAATGTCCAAAAGAAAAACTAGTAGTTCTGAAGTGGAGATATTGCTGTAGAAAGTAAACAGAAAACAGCTGTCATATTTAGTAGTGTCAGCAGTGGATATAAAATAACACAGTAATGTCAATAATGAAAGTACTTATTAAAAATAAATTATAAAAATATATTAATTAATTAATAATTGAAATCCTGTATTATTCTTCTGTAGAATGGAAGGAAACACAGTAACCAATTATTTTGCACAAGCATAGCAACCCTCAAGTGTCATGCCAATCACTCTTACCAAAGAACAAATCCCTAATAAGACAACATTAGTGGATGCCACAGTCTTTGTCAAAACTAAGTGGGTTTTAAGAAGAATTCTTCTTAACGAACAGTTGGTGAATGAGGCCCATTGTGCCTCTTCTACTTGCTCATATTAAAGTAAAGGATAGGCGGATGGGTGTTTTGGATCTTGATTAGAATCAAGGTCATAGCAATCATGTTTTCTGACTATAAATAAACAAGATGGTTTTGGTGAAAGTCAGCTGAGCAAGAACCCTTCATGCTGTTTTAGGTGTTACTTGTTTTAATAGACCTGAAGAGTCCATTAAAATCTCTTGTGTTTTGAAATGTGTTTTCTCAGAACAACCTTGGTTTGATTACAGAAATCAGTCACATCTCTGTCCTGTTCACTTCAGACCACCTTGCTAGAACCTGACCACCACACGTGGCAACTTTTATTTCTCATGTAAGTGTGCTGTCCTGTCTGACATAGATAACCTGACAGCAACAGTATAGGAACTTCACTGTAGGCAAGCTCATACTGTACTGCAATGTGTACAGTATGTCATCACACAGTACAGGCTTTGGAGCTGAGGATTTATTGTTTATGTGTGTATGTGTGTGTGTGTCTGAAATCTAATTACAAGAAAGACGTGAGCAGTCCATGCAGTAGCTTTCCACCTGCATTAGTTTCCTGAGGAATCACACTGCTGGAGTGAGTCACTCTGCAGTTAAAGGAGGCTTAATAATGTGCAGTACACGTGACAAAAAGACTAGAAGATGGTGGTGGAGGTACATATCAAATTATGTACAAGTTGATGATATTATGTCTTTAAGAAGATGGCTTAACTGTGTTAGGGCAGAGGTATGTTCCACTGTATGAGTGTACTGTACATTATATTTCTGATCTGTGTGGTGTGTGTAGAATGTGTTATTGTCTGTGTGTGTGTGTGTGTGCGTGTGCGTGTGTGTGTGTGCACATCCTGGGTGTGTTGTGTACAAATGCCACGTTTGTACATTTGTGCAGTGTGTATCTCTGTAATGCTCCTGGCCTGTGTCAGCTACAGCAGAGAACTGACTTGCCTTTTCTGGGCGGTTACTCAGGACTATATTTTTAGCTCTTTCTGTCTCACGCTGTCACAAATACACAGTGTGGACACTCTTACGCCTCACAAAATGGACCAGTGGGTATTTTTGTTTGCAAACTATGTGTCGCTGCATTGCATGAATGTTTCACTAATAAGGTATGAACACCAGTATCAGGAGCAACCAGACGCAGGAGCCAGGGCTCTGCTGTGACACTCATATGTCTTGTGTCTCTAAGAGGGTCAAGGACTTTAAAATACTTTCTGAGAGGTTTCTGACTTAAAGAAAAAAATGAAGGGTTCTGCTGCTCTAAATTAAACAAAGGTAGTTAGATAAATGTTTGGTGTCTCCTGCATCATATGACAGGCTTTTTTTTTTACACAGCACCCTCTGTTCTTAAGGAGGCTTTCACGAGTGTTGGAAACGCTGTACTTGGGAGGAAGAACATTAAGAATGCACATTCTGTGAAAGCTATAAACAATGACCACTACGGTTTGAAGTTCTATAGCTTAATTTAGGAGGGAAATTAGATCACTCCAGTATAGCTGTGCAAACAATGTGAAACCAGGTTTATTTGGCAGCATTAATATCAGATAACGTTGAGTTCTGTCAGGGTGAAGCACAACATGAAGCACCCCGATATACCTTATCTTATTTTAACAAAGGTAAAGATGGCTATTACAACTGAACAAAATGTAGCTACGTGCACCTACGATTTTGTACAGTTTCTGCAGTCGGAGTTTTAGTGTCCCCTAATTTGCTGTTAAATTTCAATGATGAGACCTGGAGTTTTCTTGTAAGTAAAGTTAGTTGTTAAAGGTTGCTGCTTTTCACATATGCACTCACCAAAGAAGAAATACAAGACGCATACACACAGACACACTCAAATGAGTACAACCTCTCCTACCTGAAGAGCTTTCACGTTGGATGATGGCTGCTTGGACATCTTGTATAGTGGATCCTTTGTCCTTCAGGAAGCACAGAGAACCAATGAATGGGATCTGTCTGTGGTGTGTGTGTGTGTGTGTGTGTGTGTGTGAGAGAGAGAAAGAGAGAGAAAGAGGTATAAAGTGACTTTCAGGAATCCAAGATAGGCTTTCAGTTGCTTAGTGACCCCATGCAATGTGGAAGCTGCAGCAGTAGCTACTATTGAATCATTCATGTGCAAGGAGCATAGCCTGTTGTGCAGGTGACAAATATCCAGGTACAGTAGGAACTCCAAGAACTGCAGGTGAGCATACAGGTAACAGGCATACAGGTACTGTAGGTGAGAATACAGTTTACTAGCATTCAGGCATCAACAGTGTCTGAGGGATCTTTAAAGTAGGATAAATCCTATATTTGTGCCTTTTTATATTGTCAGCTGAGTATACATGAGCAGTAGAGTAAAGCGAGATTAACCTAGAAACACAGATTCCAGACCGCTGCACAAGCAGCGTATAAGTGTACATGTGTGTACAAGTTTTTTTTTTTTGTGAAAACTAATTTAGACAGTTTCATGTTTTTCAAGAAAACGTAAGTGCAGAAACTATTTTTCTTTTGCTTTCACGCTTTTCATTAATGGACTAAATGGAGTTAGGAATACGTTTGTGTTAAAATGGCAGCCATTGGCCCTGCAAAATTTAAAATGCAAATGTACAAGTGTGGACAGAAATCAGGTGTGTAACATGCTGCTATTTTAAGAACAAAAGCCAACTATAGAAGGAATCCATCTATAGGACATATTTAGGTGTATGTGTGTGTGTTCATTTGTCTGTTAGTCCTGCTTTGTGAATCAAATGCTATGTAATGTTTCATGGAAAAGAAATTTAACTGGAACCTGAGACTAACTCCACAGTTAAGGTATGTTAATTCAATGTTTGTATGAGAGTGATGTACAGCCATCCCTGAGGTTAAATCTTTTCTTGTTAATAGTGTAATGTCATCAGTACAGTTGACACCCCCAGTTTTGGGTTTGTAATGTCCTAACTGGATTATTCTACTACACTGATGAACTACAATTTCTTCAATGTAACCTCAACTACAAAAGAGGACTGGTGTACCTGACCTGTTATATGACATCAGAACTTTTCAATAAACATTACTTTATTACTGCTCAGTTAGTGTCAGCAGCTTTCAAACGACCAACATCCATCATTAGATACAAATTTTTCAACAACAAAACTTAGTATTATCAGCTAGCTATTATGCAGCAGTATTTTTTTCCATTAATACAGTGCATAAAATCCATGTATCTTCCTTTTTTATAGGATTTTTATAAAATCCATGTACCTTCCTTTACACCTCCAGTGTAATTCTAGAGTTGAAGATATATAAATTACATCTAAGAATAAAGGTAAGCAAAAAACTTTCAAGGGAAATTGTGGAGGGATACAGGCTGAACTCATGAGTGGTGGTTGGAGGTGAGTGTAGCCTATCCAAAATACGCCAAGTCACGGTGGAACAACATATAACACCATATTGAGAAGTTTGGCTGATCTCCCTTTGTTGTTTTGCAACTCAAACCTCAATGTAAATGTCAGCCAATGACCTGTTCTTTTTGCTTCCTGTTGTTTCCAGAGACCTGGACAGTATAACTTGTTCAGCAGTACCAGATTACTTGGAAAGTTTGTTGGACAGTGACAGGTAAAAAGCAACAAGCAACTAGAATTTCAAATAAAAAGTGAGAGGCAGAAAGAGAATATGAGAACTTTTAAAAAGGGGACAGGACATGGATAGAGATGTGAGAGGAAAAGGATAAACAGATGGTGAGTACAAGAACACTGCCGAGGGTGATGACAGGTCTGAAACTGAGCAGACCTCGAGGATAATTCCCTAGTAACGGTTACTGTGGTGCTGTTTACACATCAACACCAGAGGATCACTGGCAATCAGAAATGGTACTGAGTATAGATACTTTCACAGTAAAGACCACCAAAACAGCTGTGTCCAGAGATACAATCCCACAGCACGCTGATATCTCTCAAAACCAGACCATACTGCACCATAGCTGTATTTACAGTATACAGTTCATCCCATCAGTTAATCATATTCCTGAGGACAAAGCCTAACCTACAGGACAGCAAGTTTCATAGCATGGACGGGCCATCTTATGACACATCTATGCTTACCAGAAAGATGAGTCAAGAATGCCTTCAGTCATTGTTATATTTACTGAAACCCCATTTCTCAGTTTCACACAAACCTCATTATTCAAATTCTATGTAAAATAATTGAACTGGAAATGGGACAGGGCAGATTGTTAACAAAGACATGTTTTGTTCTGTCTTCACAACCAATACACCACACACACATAATTATGCCATGCAAATACCTCCTCTGGCCTCCAGCCCTTTGCCAGAATGGCAAACCAAATAAATACACCGATGATTGTACAAAACTACACAAACATTTGTTATTTTACAGGTTTCTTTTCCATCTCCAAATTTAACAAAAATGCATCTCCAGAGTCCACCGATAAAACCATTATTCAACATAATTGTTATTACATTATAGCATGTTCAGAGTCCAGTACTCTAACCATTAACTACATGATACTGTTATACTCATTATGTTATAGTCCTCAGGTCTAGAGTCCAGTAGTTTAACCACTACTCCACAGTGTTGTTAAAGCCATTACCTTACATTCTTCAGATCCAGAACCCAGTACTCTAACCACTATTACATACTGTTGTTATACCCATTACATTACAGTCCGCAGATCTAGAAGCCCCTACTTTAACCACTACTCCACACCGTTGTACTCAATAAACAGTTTTACAGCCCTCACGTCCAGAGTCCCATGATCTTAATACTCATTTAAACCTCACAGCTAATAAATATTCTCACACATTCAGACACAAACACTGGAACAGGAACATAATACATTGCCAGGAGAAGAATTTGAAAATGAGGAATTCCTATCTGATGGTAACAAGACCCAATTCTAGATGTTACACTGTGGTAGAAAATGGAACATCACTGAAGTTTTTGTTTTTCCTAGTTTAAAACTTTGAAAAACACAGAGCAGAACGTCTCGTCCTTTCCGAGACAGGGCTGTATAACCATGGCACTTTCTCCATCTTGTAAAAGATCTGGGACATTCACTCAGACTAGTGCACTCACACACACACACACACACACACACACACACACACACACACACACACACAAACTTGTATTCACAGAGTAATATCCAGGTACTTATCACTTACCTAACTACTGGTACTGCCCCTTGGATGCTTTGAAATGGTTGCTGTGGCAGTGCAGCAGTGGTGGGCTGTAGAGCTCTGGTGGGGGCAAGTATGTGTGCTCAGTCCCTGCTGGAGCTGTGGGGCCTAGGCTGTGAAAGGCTGACTGAGGCAGGGAGGGAGTTGGGCTGGGGGATTCCTCCCATAGCGGGCATTTGTTCTCCTTATAAATAGCAGCGTGATACACACTAAAGCGCCTGCTTTCTCTCCATACTTACATGGTCACAACTTCAAACTTCAAGTCCTGTTTTAGTGCAACCAATGTATAACTGTATCCTACAAAAACTACACTGATAACAGATTTACATTGCTGGGACTTTTCTAATATTTTTCTGAGAAAACAAATTAACTTCTCAGACTTTTTAAATTTTGTGTTAAAATCCCTACAATATCGATTTGTTAATGAGTTATCTTTGTGAGGATATTTTCTCAAAATTTGTCTCCAGAGAAATAGAAAATTATACATATACAATCACGAATTCTTACACTTTTACTGAAATTGGGCAGATCCTATTCCTACCTGTATACACACACACACACACACACACACACACACGCACACACTCACAAACACACATAACACACATACTTGTGCCTCCTTATTGACACATGTGCATGTAAATATACATATGCTTTTACACACTCATATTATCACATATACCATCACATTCTCATACACTTCATATGTGTGACATTGCCTCCAACAAAGATACTGTCCAGATCCAACTAACACTTTACAGAATGCTAAAACATAGTTCTATCAGTGCGACATACCATTAAACAAACCCTGTTTAAACATACCTGAAGAAACAAAGCGCCGAGGCACTTTCGGAACAGCATAGCTCAGTGCAAAAGTCCAGCTGTAGTGCTTACAGTCACGACAGTAGAAAACAGGTGATCGCACCCACAAAACAACATATAAGTACAGACCCATGCACCCCCAAAGCCCACTGTTTTAAAGTGTGCCACGGACCCTTACCTGTGTCTATGGCTTGACGCCTCACGGGGCGTGCCACACCCTGCCTGCTCTCTGCCGGGTCCTCTCTTCTGCTGCTCCCAATGCTCGTTATTAAAAGCCTAACCCAGTTCACCAGCTGCCAGGAGGAGCCCAGGGACCAAGTTGCAGCAGCCCCTCTGCCTGATTGGATCTCTGGTCGGCACGACAACCTGTCCTGGCCGACGCAAATCCACCAAGTGGGGCATTCATCATGTTAAAAATTGGTGGTGGGGGGTGGGAAGTGGTGGGAGGAGAACTGAGGCGGCCCATCTAAAACTGTAGTAGATACATGCTTCCTTGAAAACAAAATGAATGTGACGCAAGCCCATTCACAGAAATTAGCCAAGTTCTTCTTATAAGAGCCTGTAAGTGTGACATCTCCCTTGACATAAGCAGCTCATTAGATGGAGTGTGCAGGGAAACATCTGAGGAATAAAACATCAGATTTCCTTATATATGTATGCTGGACCGACGATATTATTTCTTTGCCACGTTTAACCTGAACATAACATGTCTGAAATGGAGGACTTACCCTAACCAAATAAAGGCAGTGTGGTCTAAGGACAATTAAGGATCCACTGTCATGCTGTAAATGGTAATACTGATCTAGAAATCATCATATGGTTGGATGTCTCCTGGTCCTCACCTCAAGAAGAATGTCCTATTTTCATGAAATGATATAAAAAAAATACTGTGATGCCACTACAGAGGCAGGCTGACTTGAGTCTGTGGAGATACACAGCATCCGCAATAACTGCAAAAAGGAAACACTTTCAGGCTTACGCTGTGTTACTTTCAGACTTACGCTGCTCTACCATCTGCCTTTATGCTATCAAGTGAGATGAGAATGAAGACAGAAAAAAGAAAGCAAGAAAACAATGTATTCCTACCCTCAGCTTGGTCTGACTTACCCTGAGGAGGATAAGAACAAGCAATGGAAGGTGTGCCTCTACAGAGTATACCTGCACATCAGTGCTGCCTGTTGCAGGCAACCTTGTCTCAAAGCTTTGTGGCAACACTTGTTCAACTGGTCCCTCTGTGGGCTGTTAGTACACTATGCAAATCCAGTACATGTGTTCCTTGGCACCACCACTCAGAGTAGCACTTCACACTAAGTTCCCCATGCAAGGTACGAGTAAATATCCTGCACCAGGTGAAGGACAATGCACTTCTTTTTGCAGCTGTAAGTAGGTAACCTGAGGAGATAAGGGATGGTGTTATTCATCCATTAGGGATCAGTCATGATGTAACCATGTGTAGATAATACAGTACAACATA
>JABJVR010031768.1:0-15391 GCA_025773905.1 Chitala chitala
CGCAACCCCACGTTCCCCCTGTACCCTACAACCCCTCAACAAACCCCTCTCACCCGGGGCCACCCCCTGGGGGGGGGGGGGGGCAGCAGGGGGGTGCTTTGGGAAGCTGCTAAGAAC
Source organism: Chitala chitala (assembly GCA_025773905.1). Lineage (NCBI taxonomy): Eukaryota > Metazoa > Chordata > Actinopteri > Osteoglossiformes > Notopteridae > Chitala > Chitala chitala. The sequence continues at coordinate 118 of JABJVR010031768.1, forward strand.
ATGTTTTTACTCACGAAACAGCGGGGAGATGGGCAATATCTCATAAGACCAGCTCTTTAACTGTAATACAACCTCATGCTCATTTTCAGGTGCGGAGGTGAAAATTTGCACCAGCAATAAATTCCCCCTCAGAACTGAATTTGCTGCAAATACCGAGCAGTCTCATCTGTATGAAAATGGGTCCTTCATTTTTCCTAGAAAAAGACATTTGTTAATAAAGAAGTCATTGTTCCATTGTGCTTATACCAATACAAAGGAATGTGTCAGGGTGCTTATAACGATATATTTTCAGAGCTGCAATAAAGTGTTGTTCTTCTATGACACCTCCTGTAAAAATTCATTTGCTGACAAACCACACAGCAAATAAGTGATCTAGTCACAAAGCAAGTCTAGGAAACAGAGGAGACAGCTGCTGAACTGCTTAGTTTCTGAATTGAAGTTTATAAAACTACAGAAAAACAACAGAAATCTGTCACATAGGTAGCCGGATCATTTTCAAACTGGCATGACTGATTGATTTCAGGTGTTATTAACTAATATAATTTTCCCTTGAGCACTGTAAGTCGACAGACAAAATTTAAACATGCAGTCTGAAAGCCCCATCTTTTATCTTTTTTGCCATTTTTTCCACTTATCTATCTTTTTAAATCTTTTATTTCCTGCCCTAAGCCAAAGACATGCTCTGCATGTGTGGTCATGAGGCTGGATAGTGGACTCATTCTTCCACAGGGGTCCTGTGCCAACTTGCGCTTGCCATCTGGGTCGGGGGTTGCCAAACAGCCGGCTCAGGCCTGTGACCAGGTTTCACCCCTCCTCTCTTGCCAGCGACAGGCACTTTAGGACTGTTTGTCTTCCCAAATTTGGCCCAGAAGCTGATCCAGGGAAACTCTCCAATGACATACGCCGCTGACTCAGGTACAACCACAAGGGATTTGAGGGTCCAGATGTCCTACAAGAGGGCTATTCCCCTGGTTACTTCACTGAAACATCTGGAGATTCAGTGCTGGATTCAGTCTGCCCTCTGAGTCTCCAGGCAGGCAATAGATAAAAATCTACTTTTGTTGTTCCAGTTTGTTCTAGAATTTGGGAGAAAAAAAAACCCATCTGTACAAGTTGTCTGTTATCTCTCTTTTTTTTTTTTTTTTTTTACTTTTTTTGTCATCTTGAGACAGCCAAGCCCAATCAAAGTAATATTACGGTGACATACCGTGAAATAGTATGAGCGTTGAAAACAAATCCTTTTCTGACACAGGGATTGTGCGTCTAATGTGAACACGGTGCATGAAATAGAAGACCCAGCCTGTGACAGTTTTAAATTGCCAGGTAACTGGCGAGATGGATGTAAAAGAATCTTTTTATTTTTGTCTGTCCCTTTACTTTGGAAATTCAGACAGATTTTTGACGCTGCGAAGGAGTTCAGCTTCGGGTAGTTTAGCTCAGAGAAAACAAACGCGGTACATGTAGGAAGACGCGCTACAATAGCGGTCAGGGTAGAACGCTGCTGCAGAAAAAAATATAAAAATTCCTACAGTACATGAGAACGTGATGTATTTCATTCTTTGAAAATATTCTCAAAATGCCAGTTTTGTCATAATCGTTTTTGTGGCTTATGTAAGGATTTTGAAGGTGTTATGGGAAACGTGGTCAGAATGATGTGGGGGCTCCGCGGTCAGTGCTGTCCCCCCACACGTCCCACGTGTGGATTTGGTACCGCACACGTGGCCAGGCTGCGTTCGGTCATGTGACCTGTGTTTCTTGGATTGATGTGACCTTCAGAAATTATCGAGAGTTCTACACTGATGCGCAAACAGAAACTAAATAAGTAGCGCGATGACATTTGAGCCGTATTGCAGACTAACACAGTAAAAAAAAATGATGCAACTGACAGGGGTTTTAAAAAGTTCTAGGACAAAAAAGCACTTTTTGTCAGGAGACAAGCACCTGGCTGAGAATAGACTTGAGGTGCAAAGTGATTCTGTCTTAAAACAGACGGTGTGTGTGTTCACAAAGTGTAGCTTCTTGAGGAAGTGTCAAACTTCCAGAAAGGTTTGGTAAATGCAAGAGTGCCCACATCCATGGGTGGTGTAATGCTTTTTACAGATCAGTGAGCCTGCGGATTTTTAAACACGTTTACCGTTTATTTATAAATACGTTAAACATCTCTTCAGATGTTTGGTGAAAAATCAAATTTGCTAAAGAAAATATTAGTAATTATTATTAAATGACTATTATATTTAATAAATTACACATTTCATTATATTTCATTACTTGTGTATGCGTGCATGCCTTTCAGTTTGTGTATACTGTTTGTGTGTGTATATGTGTGCATTTACACGCTGCTTATGTGTGTGTGCGTCCGTGCCTGTGTGTTTGTGTCGACTGTGTGTGTGTAGACTGTGTGTGTGTGCATGCCTGTGTGTTTGTGTAGACTGTGTGGGTGTGTGTGTGTGTGTTTGCTCTTGGAGCTGGCCACTGTAAGTTACCCTCTGTGTGTTTTTTCATCCCGCTCAAGGTAGTTTGGGTCACTCAGTTGATGCACTAACCGTAAATTGAAAACACGATTATAATCCAATGAAAGACATTAGACAACAGCAGCCAATGAATGTTTGTTCCTGATGATGATTATAATGGTAATGATGAAGATGTTAATTATTTCATTGCTGTTGACATACAGCAAAAAGTGTAAATACTGCAAAAGTAAAATAAAACCATATCACATACCCACAAAAGCAATTTTGCTCAACTCTAATTTTATTTTCATCCCAGAATTTTTGCTGACCTGAGAGTCTAAACATTACAAGAGGCATTATTTTAACTTTATTTACCCTGTTTGAAACATTGCACCTGAAATTAAAGCTGATGTCTTGCACTGTCACTTCACACGGTTTTGAACTACAGTAAATTGTACAACACGTATACATGATGTGTTCAGAACGAGCAGGATACATGGTGGACATTACTGCTATTTTAAGAATCGATTACAAACCCAGACAAATACATTAATTACTACTGTGCCATTGTGCCAATCATAGTGAATTTGCAGCATTTTATGAATGAAAAAGACAAAGTTTATCTCCTTTTGAGTTATGCAAACAATGAAACATTACAACGCGGAATAAGCAACGGAGGAGCAAAATGAAAAACTCCACAGTGTGGAAAAATAAAAACCTCTGGGGGCCAAGGATGACTGGCTGCCCAGCCCCCCCCTGGGCAAGCTAAGTTCATATAAAACACAGTTGAAAATGCAGACTATGAATGTAAAGAGCATTATGGAGTCCTTCCTTTTGTGCTCCAGGTATGGGAGCAGCTCTCTTCAGACTCAAGGCATTCCTTGGGCGAAAGCCCCATTCAGGGGTGTGTACCCTGGGTGTTAATGACTCTAGCAAGGCATCCCACTCATACGGTGCCCAGTTGGACACTGGGTACACATATGGGTAGAGAAGGATTGCAGAGAGGGGTTAGTACATAATACAAAGAAATAACAAAATATCACAGATACATTGCTATATACATCAGCGCCAGCTGCATTAATTACATTGGGCTATGGAGACTGTTGTCGAAAAGCTAAAGCAAAGAAGTAGGTCTTCTAAAGAGACCAATTCAGTATCCCGGGCAGACTATTCCCAGACTAGGGGCTCTGTAACTAAAAGCTCCAGCGCCAATTCTTTTATGTATGTGTGGAACGGCAAGAAGGCCTGGATTTGGTGATCATAGGGAACAATTTGGAGTATATGCATTAATTGGCTGTTAGACATACCAGTGCTTTGCCTCTATGTTTCTATGTTAGTCTTTGTACATTTCCTGATAATAGCCTCATTAGATACACCTGTCCGTGTTTCTATTAGAACCTACGTTTAAAGTCTGTGTATCTTCTAGCCCCTTGCCTGTTATTGTAGCTCCCGATGTCCGTGTTCCATGTCTGTTTCCCAGCCATATTCTCACTTTCTTGTTACTGCCCGCCCATGTATTGTGTGTTCGCCTGCCTACCCATTCCCCGTATTTTACCTTCTTCTCGTTGTCATCCCTGAATAAAGCCCTTCTGAAATTAGACTCCTTTCTGCCTCTTGTGTGAGTATTCGAAATTGTTACACAAGTCATTAGAGCAAAAAAACAGGCTGTTGGAAGGAAGAAAACTAACAGGAAGCGGAGTAAGGATTTCTGGAAATGTTACACCGTGGCAGCAGTGGAGATTAGGGAGTCGTAGGCTGGCAGTAATCCCCACCGGGGGGAGAGGCATTCACCTTGAATTACCACTGGGAAGAAACTGGCTGTGTAGCTGCGGTGTTAGTTTGTTCACAGAAGCGTACAAGTGTGTCCGAATTTTTAAATACTTTATGAAATGAAATATACACAGATGCGCTTATTTTGCTGAAATGCGTACGTTTAAAATGCAGACCCTCTGTGAGTGTATGTCACACGTTTCTACGGCTGATACCCGTGCAGAACTCCGGCTTTGTCATCTGCATAACTGGCTGCTAAGGAAAAGCAGTTAATCATCATACGTCGTCGATCAGCGCGCAGCGCTCTCGTGTTGGCTCTGCTGCTCAAGAAGTGTGCAAAGGCAAAAGGTTTCAGGGAGCCCCTGTTTAGCACCAGAACCACGGACTCAACAGACTACCAACACGTTACCTTCACAATCTGTGATGTGGTCCTCATTGCTCAAATCCAGGGTTTCCTACCCCTGTTAACAGGGGCTGTTCCCAGATGTATCCGACTCCTGAAAGTCAAACGTGGTCATTTTGAGTGCTATTTTTTTCCACACCAATGCCCTGTGGAATTTAATCCAAAACAGGGCATTTAAAGGATTTTAAATCCTTTTTTTTGGGTATTTTTTTTCTTTGCTGGCATCAAGGTGACTCTCACCTTTTAGCAAGTGGTTAACTTATTTTCTTAATTTCTATTTTACTGTAAACCATAACTTTCTGTGGTGGGGAATCATTTCATTCTTCTCGTAGATATTCTGTCCCCACTGATATACTGGCAATGCGTTCGACCTGAAGTACTACTGGAAAGTGAACGGAGAAAACAACTTTCTTTAAACAAGTAACAGAATATACAGACATTTAAAATACAGAATATTCCTCACAAATTCACACACCCTATTAAAAATACAAGAAACGTTATTGTCTGTCTTTAACTTCAATCATCCACCCAATTCTGTAATATCTGTATTTTTTTTCCTGTAAAGTGCTTTGAGGCAACTTGTTAGGAAAGGCACTATATAAAATTGAATTGAATTGAAATGAATAAGGCAGGACATTCCATGACTCGTTCACATTGGACGTAGGCTTACATCTTATATGTGGGCATAATGCATATTTAAAGTGGGAATTATTCAAAAATCTAGTATGGTAAGAACCACAGTCCCAACAAGAAGGCCAGGCCATCCTGTAATGCCAGTCAGTCACATTTACACAGTTCACTCCAGTGTTGTCCGCCACTTGGCTACATTTATTTCCATGCAATTCTTTGGCACCTGTTATAAACCAACTTCAAACACCATGTGTTGCAACACCAGACCACAGCTGTAATGTGAAAGCATCCATATGTGATTTCATGTTCCCACACCTGGACAGAGGTACTTCTGTTGCTGGGAAGGGAACCAAGTGTGAGATGTCAAATGCAACTAAAATAAAGGGCCGCCACCCACTGTATAGATCTCTCTCTCTCAAGGGCTGAAAAAGGAAGATGTTGTCATTAGGATTGACACAGCCGCTGGATCAAAGACCTGTAACGATAGCTTCTGCTGCCCTTTGGCCTACCTCACACCCCACTGGGAAATGGCTCTCCATTTCATCAGTTCACCTGTTTTTAAAGGAAGTGAAGCAAGTAGAATCATAGCGGTGTTACTTTCATAAGGGTGAAACCACATACAGCATACAGGTCCAGTCCACCGTCTCCTTATAAATCAGAATCACCTGGCCGTCTGTGGCTCTTACAGCATAGCACACATGGCACAGTGACAGATTGAGAAGAGCAGATGGCAGGTATACATCAGGCCACCTTCACCCTCAGTGTGAGCGGAAAAGGGAAAGATTGTCCAGTCCTGCACCTTTTGCAGATCCCACAAAGCAATAATTTGCCAGAGGGATTAGTTTATTGTAACTGGGGCAAGCAGTCAGTCTGATTGGCTAATGCTGAAAATTACTTTTTTTTCCAAAAAAAAAAAAAAAAACAACCAATGGATAAGCAGCTGCACATATATGAGCAGTTTAATGATCAGTGAGATTTTAACATAGTTATTACTGTCCTATTTGTCTGCTTTTCAGGGTCATTATCTGCTGTGCTATGCAATGCGTTCTGTTACACCCTGTACTTATGCACTGCTGGGTTTGTGTAGTCATGTTAGATGCCCTGGCAAATAAACGTTTACTTTATATAAATACAGCAACGGTCTTTGCATGATGTGTAGTAGTGAGTAGTGTTATGTTTCACCGCCCTAGCCTGACCTGCGGGATAACTTTCAGAGCTTTGTGTCTATGTTACGATCCCGCTGTGTCAGTTGTAATGGACTAACAGCGTAAGCCCTGGTCATTAATCTTGTATTTCAGGGTGTGTGCTCTTTTCTCCAAGACAAATGAGAGGTGGGTATCATGAAATAACATGAGGGGTAAAAAAGCTTTTTACATAAATGATAAATTAATGTATATTTTTTTTATTGAAGAAAAGAAGAAACCATCTCCAACACAGGCTGACAAACGCCAGTTAATTTAAGGTTAGTTTAGAAGGAGACACCTCCCAGAACAGGAGTTCCTAAACTGTTTTGTCCCATAGACCCATTTGGCATGAAGCTGGTGTACACCCTTTTAGAATAATTTTTTATAAGTGTGTAAAGCAAAATACACAAGATTATGATGGAACTATTGTGCATTGAAATAAAGCTTTCCTGCAAATTAAATATATCCATGGACCCCTTTGAGATCTGTGGACCCCATTAAAACATTTTTATTTAGTTGTGGCCGGTTTGTATTATCCTCCACAGCAGCATAACAGGATTTGTGTGTATTATGCTTGTTTATATCTTAGTCATGGTAAAATTTAGTGTACTATTAACGCCAACAAAATTAGGTAAGTGTTTTGTTTTCATTGAACTACCAAGAAGGTTATTTGACGCCATCAGTATTATTCTCTGTGTCATGAGCTGTTATATTTTTAGGTCAGTGTGTTTTACTCTGAGCTCAGTTCAATTCTCCATCTGTATGTATGGGTGGCTGTTTACATGAATTTACAAAACATCACAATATGTTCAAGACAGTATTTACTTTTATTGAAACAATAAATTGAAACATAAAGTTTGAATTACTTAACTGAGTTAAATTGAAATAAAACTGAAAGCATAAAGGCTGGAAGACGATACCATATATCACCTTGATTTCTGCCTATCAAAGTCTGGTCTATTTCCCATAATCCTCAGGTGTGTATAAACCAGTTTGTGTAAAGTGTCGTTACACTCAGAAACAAAATGTGCAATGTAAAAAATGTTAACATTCAGTGTTGCAGGGAGTGGGTATTAAAGATGATTGACAGAGACACTTAATCATATTTATAAGTTCACAGGCTCAGATATGGAGTCAAATGGCTTGATTTATTTACTTATTAACTGAGGAAGTGGCAGCTGTTTGGAGAGGCAGAGCATAATTCTTTATTTGCTTGCTAAAGGCTTGCACAACCTGAAGCCACACGCGGTCTGAGGAGAATCCCTTACAACGTGTCTTCAGCACCCAGGTTCTGTTGGCCAACTTAATTTCTTACATGTGTCAGCACCACACACCCCTGTTCTGTGTGTTATATGGAGATGGTAACTAATATCGCCTCCCCACACACACACATTCCCACGCCACTTATTTTACGCCATGAGACAGCACTCCCGAAATCCATCCTTGGCTTAAAGCACGTGTGTTGTAATCTGTCGGCACCAATAACTCGGGCCTCAAAGAGCAACATGTTTAAGTGTTTAAGTGTTGGAGTCATTTAAGGCTTGTCGTCTGAAATATGACACCACGCACGCCTTTGGATAGAGTTTGTAAAAGATTGTAAAACCCTAAAAGATATTAAAATATGAGCACGCATCTCTAATTTGCATTAGGTTCTGAGATCAGATGTAGGAAGCAGGATAAGCACCTCTGCTATCAGGCCAGCCGTTTACGTATCAGAATGTTTACTATGTCACTATCAAATGGCTGTATGGACTGCAGTAGATTTTACTGCTGTTCTTACAACCAGAACCACCCGTCCTGTGTGATTTCGCTGCAGTTCCTGGCACCGTGCTCGACACCCATGCTCAACATCGCAAAACAGTACAGCGAGAAAATGAACGCCAACAATTTTATTTGTTCACACAAAGGAGATCTGAAATGCAGCGGGCGTTGTGGCATAAAGCAACGTTAGAAGTGTAATCTGTGTTCTTTTCATATGTCCCATTTCTGTTATAGATTTCTGTTACGGATGATAACAGAACAGTCCATTGGTTGATTTGTCTAAGTCAAGTGAAAAATGAGTGTAATACCAATGAGTGAAAAGAGGAGAAATTAGCAAAAAGAAAAAAGAAAAAATTTCCTTCAGAAAGTTCCCTGCATCTGGCAGCGGTCTCAGGTCAGAGTACAATCTGCCTCTCTTGTGTTCAGTACCAGTTTGGATTTTCAAAATGGGAAAGCATACCTAAGGCCATGAATCAAAGGCAGACATGTCAGCATGGCGCCACAATGTCAACGGGGCCTGACGGATGGCTTGCCGCGGGCGAGCGGGTTGCTGGGTACCTGTGCTTGACCAGGGTCTGCTTCCCTCTCGCCTCTCTGTGAGTCGGGGAACGTGCCGCTGTCTATAGACTCGTACTTGCGAGACGACGCATTGAGTCACATTCTGAAGATGAGGCGCTAAAAGTATATTTGGATTCACTAAAGGAGGCACGTTAAAGTAGCCTGACGTTCATGAAATGAACATTGTAAGTCGACTCACGAAACATGGTAGTATGAGTAAGATGAGACTCACAAAACAAGGTGCTGTGAGAAGACCCGGATTCACTCAGGGTGCTTTGTCACTGTACATCCAAAACAGGAACTAGCAGGAACAGCAACTTTTTGGAGCCAATGGTGGTCTCCACAGTAGAAGCTCAGAAAATCTCCTCAGTGAAGTTTAGCAGGTCTTCTCAATAGGAACCTAGCAGATCTTCTCAGTGAAGCCCAGCAGATCTCCTCAGTGAAGCCCAGCAAGTCATCTCAGTACGAGCCCAGCATGTCTCTCTAGTGAAGCCCAGTGGGTCTGCTTGTTGATGCCTGGAAGGTCTGATCAGCAACGACCAGCAGGTGTGCTCCTCAGTTCAGTCATTAGTTTGACTCCCCTCTCTTGCCAGTAAGAGCTGGCTAGACGACATTCCAGCACATTACTTGGAGGCCCTCGTGCCTCCAGCTCTCACACCAGCCCTAGCAGACATGCAGAGAACCAGTCATTAAACAACCCTGCAAAGACACATGTGAGCCCACTTGGCTTTCGTGCCACCTTAGCAGTTCTGGCGAGCAGCGATAACACAGCGTGGACTGGTGACCTGCGATTGTGCTCCTGCGCTCGCTCGATTTGCTGAGGTGCAGCGGATGGAGGGGCCAAACGGCACGGCACTCTTCAGGAACAATAAATATAGTTAATTACGAGTAAATCTTGCCATTCGTTGTTTTATCCGCTGTCTGCAGGTGCTGCTGTCATATAGTTCATTCATCATACCTCCTGCATTAGAAAAGGTTCTCAATATAGCCACAATAACTCCCCCTTTTTAAGAGAGACCTTTTACACCAAGACAAAGAACCATCTCAGGCTTGCGTAATGAGAAATCTTCATGAGAATTCAATACGAACACAGAGCTTTCCTTAGATCGCTCTATTTCAGTGGAATTAAATTCAGGTTGAATAAGAAAGGGAAAATTAAATTTGGAGGATATTAGCGCAGTATATTGTAGAATGAATCCTAGATTCAATTGAGCATATTAGCTTAACTAAAACCTTTCGAAGTGCTGTGCTGGTATTGAAAATGCTGGAAACTGGGGAAGTTTTCAGCAGTAGATGAGTGTCGTTAACATTTGTCACCCTGGGAAGTAACATATATGATAGTGGCCTGGTGGCTCAATAGGTAGCGTGTTAGGGTGAGATGTGGGAGTGGCCGGGTTCAAATCCCAGATTAGCTGCTAGGTGTGTCCTTGAGTAGGACACTCAGTGCTGCATGTGGCTGCCTCTGCACTCCCAGAGAGAGGGATTAAATGCAGAGAACAACTTTTGTTGTGACACGTATATGTACGCAGTGACAATAAAAGGTATTATCATTATTATTATTATTATTATTACAAGTAAAAGCTGTCGCTGGATCAGAGGTCAAGGAATTATCCAAGCAGATATTCATTATTTTGCTAAATCATTTATTGATATTAAAACAGTGCAGCTGGCACAGGTGTTTGCAGTAACCTTAGCAACAAAGATGGGGATTTCTTCAGTGATGGGATTTCAGCTTCTGTTTACTTTGACCTTTCCACGCAGTGGAGCTGTGACAGGCTGAAGGAGCACCATGGACAGCTCCGAGTGTGTGACTAACTGTCCACTAAGCCGAACTCTCCCTACCCTCTCATGTAAATCATGCTCTGTGAGGACACGTGTCCCTTCCCTCTTCAGTGACTCCTCCCTGGCATTCAGACACAACCAATCACAGCAGCCCATATTGCCACATCCTGATCTGCAGTGACTCCTCCCTGACATTCACACACAACCAATCACAGCAGCCCATATTGCCGCACCAGTCCTGTAGATAGACTTTTGGTTTTTTGGGTGCAGAAATATAACCGTGATTAAGATACACCATTTTCATCACATCTCTCATAGGGCTGCATGCTGTGGAGCAGAAAAGCCTCAAAGATATGTCCAAGGTATGACCTCTGGGGCCCAAGTCATCCCTATGACACCCCCTGTAATCATGATAACGGCTTGGCCTGCACTGACAAGTTCAGTAAGTAGGATGCAGGTTCATTACATCCTTTATAGCTTATAGCATTCCCATGTCATCCTTTTCAACAACATCCTCAAAACTGGCAACTACACCCAAGCATAAAAAAGCACCTCCACCCTAGACTGTGTTCAAGCCCTAACTCACCCATTCCTCTCTGTTTTCCCAGAGAGACAGCTGTTTTGATGACAGGAATGCTGCACTGCCCTGTTTGCTGTGGGGGTCCGTAACCAGCTGTTCACAAACACACAATCATGCAGTTCACGCGGTGACCCACCATGCGACACCTGTTGGCCAACACGTGCCACTCGTGGCTATCTGTGCCATAATCACATTTAAATCGGGCACATTTAAATATATTTCCATGGAGACAGAGGTAAACCCAAACGTCTGCATTGCCAGAACTAACAGAAACCAGAACTTGTTCAAAGTAGCTCCAGTCGCACTTTAATCTCCTCATTAACAGGATTCGGTTTCAGCAGGCTGATGTTGCTTACAGCTGCTTGCTAAAGTTATTGTACAAGTTCAGAAGTGGGATGGTGTTTGTGAAGAAAGGTCTGACGGTATGTGTTTTAAACCATGTTATCCAGCAACGCAGATGAGCCGAACCTGTGCACGTGTGTTGGAAAACGAGGAAAGATGAAATAAAGGGCTGATTGTGTCTTGCAGGGCTTTGCCGAGTCAATATTCCACTTGGTGGCAGAGAAACACAGCGCGCTGACAGGCAGCTGCACCCCGTTGCATGCGCGTCACAAAGTCTTGGCAGGCATCGTAATGACCAGAGGTATGAGTACATTTCATTTCACTTTTCTTTGTAGCCAGACAACTAGTGAGAAGGCCAGGTCTTGCCCCGGTGGGCAGAAAAACCCAGTAATAATAAAAGGGCCTTCGCTGCTACTGACCACGCTGTCTGTGATCTGCTGCACACCTGTTTCAGACTATGACCTCTGACCCTTGACCTTGAAACAAATGAGACAGCATTGCCCTCTGCAATCTCAGATTACTAGCGCATGGTTCTGAAGAGGCTCCTTTACAGATATTTTCTTCAGCGACTTTTATTTCAAAGTGTGTTATTTGAAATTTTTCAGTGCAGCCTGAGCTCGGAGGTCTGTCTGCACGATACACAGCGGCGTCGTGGTAACGGGAGAATTGAGAACGCAGCTTGAAAACGCCTCTTCAGGGCAGTGTTTCACACTGCTGTATCCGTGTCATTCAGCAGCGCAGCTCAGTTATTCCTCTAGCTGACGCAAGTCTGCTTTTAAGAGCATGATGAGCCAATCGATTTCATTGAAGATGAGCAGTCTGTTTGTTGTAGAGATTATGCTTGTTTTTCTGTTGTGTGGCTGTGGATTTATCTTGTGCTTGGGATGTGTCTCCATGGTAACGCCCTCCCCCCTTCCTTAAAGACAGAAGTAACTGGTCAGACTGCATTGATCTAATCCTGTTTTTGATGTCCCCCACCCTCCCAAACACCAGCCAGTGGTTGGTTCGTTTGTTCTGAAAACGACGGCGTTATCTCCAAATGCCCAGGCGCATGCGGGCGCGGGGAACTCGACGAGATGCGGGTGGCTCTGTCTCCGGTTCTAAAGATCCGTCAGATGTCTTCACAGGCCTTATTGGTTGGCATCAGAATGCTAGCTTTGCATTGTGGGCTATGGTAAACAGAGAGGCACCAGTGTTACTGACGGAGATGTTTTTTGAACCCTCCAAATTGAAATTAAATGAAGAGATTCCAAGATTGAAGCTGCAGTAGATGGTGGGAATGGTGTGATTGCGTGTCCACACTGCAGCTGGGTGCCAGTACTTACGTTGTTTTTGCTGTTCACTGTTTTTGTTCACGTCGGCGCAGAAAGGGACAAAGAGACCAGCAAGAAATCAAAAATTTAAAAGTATAGCGGATTAGTGCTCGGTGTCCAGCCATCGTCTGGGGGCGAGGTGGAGGCGAGGTGGAGGTTAGGTGGCCACTTGTCTATGTGAGGGTGAAACTGTTAGAGCTTAGCAAAGTTGTGAATACACACACACACACACACACACACACACACACTGCATGGTCAAAATAAAAGCCACACACCAATATTTCGTTGGGCCACCTTTAGCGTTGATTACAGCGTGCGTTCATTGTGGCGTTGCTATGACAGGCTTATGCAACGCGTCTCAGCATTTGTTTTCATCCACATCTGCGTTAATTTTTTACCAGCAACTTCTAGTGATGATGAGAGAGTCAAACCCCCCTCTAAAGTCTTCTCCAGGAGAAAGGGATTAAGATCAGACCTCTGTGGTGGCCAGTTAATGTGTGCAACTGATTCCTCGTGCTCCTCGAACCCGTTTCACACTTTTAGCTTGATGAATCTTGGCATTTTCAGCCTGGAATATGCCCATGGCATCACGGAAGAAAAAATCCACTGAGGGGAGGACCTGGCCATTCAGATTCAGATACTCACCTGACTTCATTTTATTTCCGCATAATGTTGCTGAGCTTAGACGAATTGAAGCAATACTAGCTAACACTGCCTCCAGGGGCACACCGGGACTTTTTTTGGCCAGGCAGTGTACATTCACACATACACACATATAAATACACACACACTTTCACATATAGATATTTTCACACACACACACACACACACACACACACACACACACACACACACACACACACACATGCACACTTACATACGTACACATATGCACATATATGCACACACATATACAGACAAGCACACACACTGACAGCATGCATGTTCTGGCCAGCAAGGTATTACCATCTGCTCCATATGGTTTGTACCTGACCTTTGACCTTCCATCCCACAATGCACCACATCACTTTATGTCAGTTTGAATTGGCCCAGGGGGTGTTGCTGAAGGAAGAGTCTAATGTTAAAATGGAAATGAATGCAGTTTAGGTGAAAATGAGAAGAGAATGTTCTGACAGGTTTCTCTGATGGGTCTGAAGATGCTGTTTGGGAGACCCGGAGTAATTTTTCTCTCACATCGAATCATCTTCTCGGAGGCCCTTGTGATTCTTGTCTGTACCAGGCATCATCAGGGAGGTCGTTATTTGTTTAATAATGGACACGCTGCTGTAATTATTTTTCTCTTGTATCTGGTCCGCATTAGCACATTTAAGCACAAACCTGGCAGGAAGATTTTCTAACTTTCGTCAGCAAAGTATTTTTAGAGCAGCCAGTAGAGTGATTTTTGTTTTTTATGATGCAAATGCAATAAGAACACGGAGAAATAACAGGGGAGGGCATTTACTGACTTAATTTTTAGCGTGACCTGAATGCTGAATTAATCTTCCAGGCCCAGGTTGGTGTCTAAGGTGAGTCTGAGGAAGAACATTGGCAGGTGGTCGTAGTGGGGCTGAAGGTGGGTGTCCCGTTTGGAGGAGGCATGGCCCTAGTATCCCGCAGACTGATGGTGCCAGAGTGGCCCGCAGGGCGCCGAGGACAAGCGCGCGGCTGCCGCGCTGAGATTGGCTCTCGTGTCAGGCGTTTCTCCTCATTTGATTCGGCGCTCGTAACTCACCGCACGTCGGCAAGTTAATTCACATCACAGATGCGCTACTTTAAAATTCCTGGTGCATAACATTGGCACCCTAGCCCCAGTGTCTTAAAAAAAAAAAATCCTGCACATTTACAGAATCAAAATAGTCTCTCAGAAATACACCAGGAATTGTTTTATTATCCTGCTTCGGATGATAATACAGCACCTTCTGCTGTCGAATTGCAGACAAGGAGACTCAGCAGCGATAAACAGAATGATTACATTCAGAAAGGCTGCTGATATATAATGTTTTTTCAGAAATTACCGCATTTCTTTTATTCGTTTTTTTTTTGTTCATTTTGCTGTACTGTGAGTTTCTGGTTGTCTTTCACCATAACTGGGAGTAGTGGCATCCTTAGGGATTTTGTATAATGGAAGGGGCTTTGACCTGTCCTGAACTTTGACCTCAGCACAGAATTTTTACAAATGTGATTACTGCGCAGTCCTTTCCCCCCGGGACCAGGTGCACCTGGTGGAAATTAACGTTCACAGGCCACACAGCACCCTGCAGCAAAATGCCAGCACAAGAAAAAGCACTTGTTTAAGAAAAACGAGGGCTGCTGTCTTTGGAGTAACCCATTCAGCAGTGGGTCTTGTGTTCTGTCTTGCTGTGGTCTTTGTAATAACCCATTCAGCAGTGGGTCTTGTGTTCTGTCTTGCTGTGGTCTTTGTAATAACCCATTCAGCAGTGGGTCTTGTGTTCTGTCTTGCTGTGGTCTTTGGAGTAACTCATTCAGCAGTGGGTCTTGTG
>JABJVR010031768.1:15491-34529 GCA_025773905.1 Chitala chitala
TCATTCAGCAGTGGGTCTTGTGTTCTGTCTTGCTGTGGTCTTTGGAGTAACTCATTCAGCAGTGGGTCTTGTGTTCTGTCTTGCTGTGGTCTTTGTAGTACCTCCTATGGCAGTGAGTCTTGTGTTCTAACATGCTGTTTTCTTGACTCAGACATATACCAGATAACTGTGTTATTGTACAAGTCTGCAGTTTCTGCATTGTGCCAACAGATCACTGTTGGTGTACAGTACACTAACAGCAGCAGGACCAAACAACTGAAGATCTGTAAACAGAGATAGTACACCAAAGGTATCCTAGCAACTTACTAATCTTCCTTGCCAGAGCACTGTGGGTTAACAAATTATTCCTATGGGTCTTGGAAGAACTTTCCTCCGAAAAACTGTTTGATTATTAATGAATTTTCTGTACTTGTGCAGCAGAACAGTAAGAGGTTGTGGTGTGTGTGTCTGTGTGTGTGTTTAAAAGGAGATTTCCGTTTCATCATAACATGTTTTTGCAGTTGTTTTACCCTGTATGATCAGCATTTGACTGACAGATGAGCTGCCTGTTCAAAAGGAAGAGCCGACTCATTTTCCAAACACTGGCAGTTTAGCAGTTAGGTGCAGGGGTAGAAAGAAGACCAGCACATTGCATAAAATAACAGTTTTTTACAGAACTTGTTTATAATAGGTTTATTATTATCAAATTTTGTGTGCTCAAAAGCAGGGCCCTTTCAGGGAGTTAGCACAATTTCACCTCAGGTCATGAACTGGCTGTTGTTCTCCACCAGTAAAAGTGCTCCCTTGGAATAGTTCATCCTGTCTCTGAATTTGGTAAATTACTTTAGCTCTGCTACCCCCCATCCATTACCCAACTGCTGATCCTGTACAGACTCATGGCTGGCCTAGAGGCCATCCCAGGTGGCCGAAGGCACAAGGCAGGGGACGCCCCAGACAGGGCGTGCCAACTCAAAATCGCGTGTGTGTGTGTGTGTGTGTGTGTGTGTGTGTGTGTGTGCGTGCACCCTGCAATGGCTTGGCACCCTGTCCAGGGTGTTCCCTGCCTTGTGCCCTAGGCTGCCTGGGATCCGCTCCAGGCCACCCATGAGACCAGTTGCAATAAGCGATTGGGTAATGGATGGATGGACAGAGCCCTAACAACCCAATGATTGTGTACATTGCACCAGTTTACCTCCTCGGGGATTTGTGGAGGCACCTGTCAGTCATTGGATTCGAGTTCACTAAAACAGTATGCGTGTTTTAAATTTATGGTCTAGTTAGGTTTTTTTTTTTTTTTTACTGGTTGTCCAATGATCCACATCCTCAGACTGGACTCTGTCATTACTCTGCCAGTACAGCATCCTGTGGTGTCAGTGACTAAGGGGGGGTGGAGGTACATTCTTACATTCATCCAAGGGGACACATGATAAGCTCTTGCTTGATGACACCTCCTCCCTCCCCATCAATGACAGCTGTGCTTTAAGAGGCTGTCTTTGTGTGTATCCGTCAGGTCTGGACATCAGGCGAGCCCAGGTGGTGGCCATAGCAACGGGCACGAAGTGCCTCAACGGCGAGTATATGAGCGACCAGGGCCTCGTGGTGAATGACTGCCACGCGGAAATAATCGCCAGAAGAGCATTCATGAGATTCTTATACGTACAGCTGGAGTTGTTCCTGAGGTACAGCAGACACGTCGTGTGTGTGTGTGAGAGAGAGAGAGAGAGAGTGTGTGTGTGTGTGTGTGTGAGAGAGAGCGAGAGAGAGAGAGTGAGTGTGAGAGAGAGAGAGAGAGATGCTTATTGTCAAAGTTATTGTCAAAGACATGTCTTCTACTTATTTAATGGTTCATTTTTAGCAATCGCACAAAGTTAACAGCAGACTTCATAAAATGAGGCTCTGACAACAGGCTGTTCTCGTCGCGAATTCCTAATAAACGTGTGTCAGCTGGAGGACATAAAAACGTCAGTCACATCCTCTTTGTACTTTCTTATCACAAGCAATCTGAGCTTTTGTCTAATTTTGTACCAGCAAATTATTCTCTAATTATCAACGTTGTGTTTAGGTTAATGAAGCTGAAGTAATGTAATTAGCCCACTTAAAATTTTACAAAATAATAATAATAAAAAAGTGAGAAAAAGTCAGTAACGAGGTGTCCTGTGAACTTTGTACCATCCTTTTAGGTGTTTGGAGATAGTAAAATTAAATGCCAGTCCCATGCCCACATGTTTTGTGTGGAGATAGGTGACTCCCAGCTTGAGGGTCAAAGGTCATGGCAGTGCTTAGAGCACATTCTAATTAGCACACATGGCACATCTGAGAATTCATGTACTATCCCAATAAATTACTTCAGTGAAGCAATTAAGAGCCTTTAAATTCTAGAGTTGATATTAGCAGAGCCTGAGTGTGCCTACAAGAACGCTGGATGTATGTAAACACAACGTTTTATCTGTAACGGTGAATCGTGCGCTGTTTCCCCACAGGGACGTAATCAGGTTTGCGTGAAGCATGCGTGTAGCATCGTTATCGAAAATAACGTCACGTTTTAGTTGGCACTTCATGCAGGTTGATTTTTCATTGTAAATAATCAGGTTAGGACCTTTGTGAAGGTGCCAGGTGTCTCTGGACCTCACAGACTTTGTGTTTTTAGCCACTGCGCCACCTACTGTTGGCTCACAAGCTCTGCAGTTACACCTACCAGTGCAGTGCTGTATGAGGCGCTCTTAGCAAAGGTGCCTGCTGAACATAACCTTATTTTCCACTCCGAATGCGTGCAGCAAACGCCCGGAGGACAGGGAGCGGTCCATCTTCCTCTGGCGAGACAAAGAGGAGAGGTACCGGCTGCAGGAGAACATTCTATTCCACATGTACGTGAGCACCTCGCCCTGCGGCGACGCCCGGCTACACTCGCCCTACGAGACCACGGCGGACCGTAAGGAAGCCATAGCCACGTTGTTCTCACCTTGCGGGGGGGTTGGGGGGGGGGCGTGCTGACTGACACAGTAACCCACATCTCTACAGCATCTGTCCCACATTGCCAGCGAGGCTCAATCTCGTGTTGACGCACGGCTCACGTCTGCGATGTTTCACCACACCGTCGATAAAAACAAAATACTTGTAGCTCCTATTTTGGGCAGCTGCAAGGTTTTCCACGTGATTAAACAGTGGACTTCCCTGCTTTTGTTCTGTGAAGTGTTTTTGTCTGTTGAAAGTTGCTGTAAATACCAACGTTATTAACGGTATGCTCGACGCACATGTTGCTTGGTAGACAGTTGCATTTTGGTTACCACGCCAACGGGCATTGTGAATGAGTTCGATTTTGGGCCCAGATAATAAATTAAAAACATCATCTGAGTGGCCAACATTTGAAGATGCTATGACATTTCAGTATTCCTTATTAAACTGTTGGTTTTCTGGGTCAAGCTCAGTTTTAGACTGCTACATAAAAATAGAATTATCTAGATAATCATGCAAGCTTGAAGACAAGGAGTGACAGAGGAGGCGTGGTCATGTGACCGCTTACTCACCAGTTACTGTTAAATTGTATTACACTGATTGCCTTAGGAAAATGCAGTTTTAATAATAATAATAATGTTCATTCTCTAAACGTATTAGTAAGGACCAATCAACAGGCTAGTAAAAATAACTCAGCATCCCCATCTGGCCTGCAAATTCAATACCCCTTGCATATAGTTTCAGCGTAGGAAAACAGGTATTTCACTAGTTGAATTCATGCTGGGTACACTGGTGTTGAGTATTAGATCAGTACCTCGAGGGATTTGACCCACCAACAATGAGGGCATGAAATTCTACTATGCAACCAGCTACTGTCAGACACTATTGAATGAAGTCTTAATACATTTACACACAGTTACCTGAGTGGGACAAAAAAGCTGAAGGACCCATTTGATTGGCCAGCCCTTACCTGTAGCTCTCAGTAATAGAAGCATAGGAACAGCAGAAAGCCATTGTATGGTAACCATGGTGAAAAACAGAAGGGGGTGGGGCTAGCTGGCTGATTGGTGTATGGGGAGTCAGCTGCAATGTGTGATAATACTGGGAGGCACATATGTTTTTTTATTTCAGGGACTGTGAGCAGAATTAGAGCTTGTCCAGGCTGTTCCTGGAGGGCCAGCCCATGTGCACCCTTTCCTTCCAGCTGTGCACTTGGCCGAACCAATTATTTCGCTAATTAAACTAATTAAGTCTCTCTCTGCAGTGACACTGTTAGCGTTTTAACGGGAGTCGAACAGCCCGCAGACACCACAGGTTTCCGCAGCCCCATGTCACATGGCATGTAATGAAAATCATCACTTTAGCACATTAAAATATATCTTTCATGCCTCAAATTTAACACTCTTTACAACCCGTTTTACAGCATCTGTTTTATGTGTTGTTGCAGTATCAAAATATCACAGCAGTACGGTTCTTAATAACAGCGAATCCCCACAATAGCCTGACAAACAGGGCCCAGAAAACTAGAATGTGCAAAATGTGGGGTCTTGTTAATGTAGGTCAGCTACAAGAAATACTTTCCAATGCGCTAACTCATATTGTCAAAAAATAGAAAAATTTACTCTCATTACAGTCCAAATACACTTACCCAGGAGATACAGTACAGATAAAATTTCTTTATTACTTGTAAATTAATAAAACTCATTTCACTTTTGGGAGCCTGACACGTTTTCCTTGACTTGACGGAAGCTAGCCGCACTGGTAACAATTAGCCGTGTTCACATTCTGGGAGCCGTTCACCGTGTTAAGGAGGTGACGTGTGTGCAGGCAACAGACTGTGCTAATGACTTCAGCTGAACACAGCAATCAGCGATAGGTTAAACTGCAGTGGGCAAAGTTCTGCTGTTGCAGAGAAAGACAAAATATGGTCTCAGGCACTAACAACAGTTTTGCAGAAGACATTAGGGCTGTGGGTTGTAGTTTGCTGAATCCTGAAGTATGACATATGCTATAAGAAAAGGAGCCTTGGAATGATGATGTTACATCAAACTCGTATTATAGTGGCATCTTACTGCTCTGTCTATCAGGGTTTGGCTGTGAAATGACATAGGGTCAGAGGTTATTTTCGTCAGAGTGGTCAGGTCACACCTTTGATCTAACCTCTTGGTGCATGAGAAGTCGCTGAATCCTGCATTCTGGGCTCCTGACGTTATCTGTCACTCGCTGTCCACATCTTTAGCTGGACACTGGCAGCAGCGCCCGGCGCGGAGGTGCCGTGCTCGTCTGCGGATGAAAGTAGAGAGCGGGGAGGGCACTTTACCTGGGCGAGCCCGCCAGGCTGCCCAGACGTGGGACGGCGTGCTGCAGGGGGAGCCCCTGGCCACCATGTCCTGTACTGACAAGATTGCGAGGTGAGTGGGATGGCTGGGGGGGGGGCAGGAGGACTAGGAGGCAGGGAATAGTGTGGGAAAAGTAACTTTGGACTGGGAGGGTAAGCGGGACGAGCAGTAGGGCAGATCAGTGTCTGGGGGGAGGTGTCTATGGGCTGGGGGACATTCAGGGGGTCAAAGCTTCATAGAGGAGTTTGGGGGCATACCTAGACGGAGGGCTTGAATTTAAGCCTTGCCTTTCCTGAAAAAGTAACAGTTGCTGTGGCTGTTCAGTTATGCAGGTGGTTGAATTAAATGGATTAAATATATCATCTGGCCTCCGCTAATCCATATGGGTGAGGGCTCTTTCCTGGGAATTTTTTTTATAACTTCCAGTAACATGCCAGTAAATGTTCAAGCAACCTAACGGTTAGTTCCTTTCCAGTGGCGTGCGGCTCGGAGGTGATCGCGGTACACGTGCTGCACCCCCCGCCCCCTGACCCCCTTCGTTCTGCAGTGAAAGGGCCTTGTGTTGGACAGAGTACACTCTTTACTGAAATTAAAGGTTTAACTTTATTAAAGGATTTACCTTTCATTAAAAATTGGTCAAAGCAGATCTCTGTTTAAACATCGCTTTATTATAAGGGACTTTGAGAGTTGATGGTTTGCCCTCTCTTTCAGTGGATGGTGCTTTTTGGTCACAGGCAGACCAGGGGCATTTGTAGTCCTGAGATAGATAGAAGGATTTCACATGTTTAGCTAGAGCTATAGTTCAGCTGGCTCAGTCGGTAGAACATGAGGCTGGGATGTAGAAGGCTCCCGGTTCAAATCCCAGCCCGGTCACCAGTTGCGTCCTTGACCAAGACACCCAGTGCTAGCGTGCTGTAACCTGTATGTGAAATGTAAGTCACTTTGGATAAAAGCGTCTGCCAAATGAATAAAGTGTAAATATTTATATGTGAAAGACATAAAATTTCAACCTAATTAAACAGGCACTGCTCATAGCTGGTGGCTTTTGATAATTATGTCATTTAGCAAATGCTTTTATCCAAAGCAACTTACAACATTTCACATATATGTTACATTGAGCTAGTGCAGGGTGTCTTGCTCAAGGACACACCTGGGGGCTGGGCTGGGATTCAAACCAGGAGACTTCTACATCCCAGCCTGATTTCCTACCCATTGAGCCACCAGGCCGCCAATGGGAGCCACCAGGCCGATAATGGGAAAACGAGTTGAAATCGTTTATGTGCGGCATAGCCATCTTGAAGTGGGTGTCATCTGTAACCTCTTTCTGTTCACCTCCGAATCTTGCTGCTGAAAGACGGCTATAAGTGATTTGGTTTGGTTCAGCGAAGACACCTTGGCCATCCCAGGTATAACTCTAGGTATAACACTGATTTTCCATGACAAATGACTGCTCCAAGGAGGGAAACTGTAGTCATACATTGAGAAAGGCACTTAAAATGGGTTGGATCTAACATAAGGCAGCTTAATTGAAGATGTCCAGCCCTAGAATTGGATAAATACCCAACTGTCGCGTTGTAACAGGGTGCGCTCGCTGAAAATCTGAGAAAATCAACATTTTTAACTCAGCATTAGCACAGCATTAATGGTATTTTCATTGCTGTAAAATAGAACAATGTAGATACAAGTTACAAAAAAAAAAAGGTAAAAAAAAATTTTAAAGGTACTCGCATAAACTGCAGTGTTAGCATATACCCTGTGCGGACGAGCATTTGTGACTCACCCAGGGGACTCGTGAGTTATGCGCTTTGTGGTCTGCTAATCTGCTCATTGTCTGCAACGCATAGTTATAAGCAAAGGTGCAATCATGCTGCTCAGGGTGGCGCCGCAAATCTGGACATGTACATTCTGCAGATTAATTAGTCTGTAAACGACGTCTCCCTACAGACCGTCTCGGTGTGTGCTGTTGTAGCAGATGTTGTCCAAAGGCGTTTGCGTTTTACGCTGTGATTTGCTCTACAAATGATTGTTTTGAGTGGATGATTCAGGCTAGTCATCCTTCTGCAGGTTCAAAAGCTGACCCCCTGTAGGACCAAACCTAGACTTGTTTAGTCAGAGAATCGGCTGTTGGAGCACTGTATAGCTTGCTGCTCCAGGTGTTACACTTGAGTTGGACTGGGTGGAGATTTTTCCTAACCTTGAAGCACATTTGCCTCTGTAGGTGGAATGTTCTTGGCCTGCAGGGGGCGCTCCTCTCCCGCCTCATAGCACCTGTGTACCTGCACAGCCTGACAGTGGGGAGCCTGCAGCATGTGGGCCACCTGTCCCGGGCTACAGCCCAGCGGCTCGAGCGTCTGGGCTTGCCCCCCGCCCCATATCGTCGCCACCGGCCGTTCCTTAGCTGTGAGTGTCCTGTTTCCTCCACACCAAAAGGGGGCGCCATTTCGCTTTGTGAGTCTGTGCAGTGCATGTCATTTAAAGCTCACATTCAATCACTTTACTGATGCTGCTATTTGAAATATAATCCATTCTACCATGTGACAGACCATTTCACTAAACCCTTCAGGACCATGGCTGTCCAGGCTAAGAAAATTTGAAAAATAAAATTTTTAAAAAACAATGTGTACATACAGAGGACTCCAAAAGTCTAAGATAACCTTTAAAATTTTGGTCTTTTAATCCCAGAAATAAACAACAGCAGAGAATACGTAAAAGGACTGCAAGAACTACTTGAACGCCTCATACCTATTTTATGAGTGACACGAACTTTCTGACCACATGCCAGCCCAAATGTTCACTGTCATTAAAACAACAGGGTCAGACACGAAATACTAAGTAACATAGTGATGCACGTACATTTTCTCAAAGCTTCACCTTTTCACTCAAACTGATCTGCTGAATTGTTTTTAATAAAACAAAACAGTATTCACATAGAAAGCAGAGCAGGAACATTTTAGCTAGTCCGTTTACAACGGAGACGTCTGGAGGCGACGGTACGTGCAATTAATCTGTACACACGAAGGAATGGAGTTTAATGTGCATCTGCAGTGAAAGAATTAAACTCGTTTTAAAAATAAGCTCTCTTTTCATATTTGCTGAGATTTTCAAAGATTCATTAGAGCCGCTACAGATAAGCTGAAGTACAAACACAAGCTCATCTTGTTGCCGATGTTTTCAGCAGTGAAAATATACTATATGAGAGGTGATGAGTGTTCAAGTGAAAATATGAGTAATTGCATTGCAAGATAATCATGATTAAAATTCAATTATCGCCATCGGGAAGAGTATTTTTTAAAATCAGCATTAAATATATTAAAATTGCTCAGTCATCCGTAATCATGTGTAAATCGTTTTTGATTACATTAAAAACACAAACAGAAAAAAAAACAGTGCTCATTAGGACCGTGAGCCATAGTTAACATGGTGAAATAAAAAAAACAACAGACACTGCCAGGACAGCAGGGGGCGTAGTTGTTCAGGAAGCGGAGGTGTGACCGGGAGACTGGAACTGGAGACACATGCATAACTGGAAAATGGTTCACATGTGACCCCACATTGGCTGGTGCTGGGTATTTTACTGAGCTAAGCTGTTAAACCACAATTCTTCTGAATGTTAGCATCTGCTAGTGAATGCTGACGCTAAACATGGTGTGCAGGCCTCGGACGCAGTCCGCCACGCTGGTCGGGGAAGTCACCCAGCTGCAGCCTGAACTGGACAGCCGGTGATGCCCAGCCCGAGGTGCTGAACGCCATTACTGGCACCCGGGCCGCCTCGGGGGCGCCCTCTCGGCTTTGTAAACGAGCCCTCTTTGCTCGATGGGTCAGGCTCTGCCAAAAGGTGAGTTTGCCGACTACGCCAGGCCCGGCCTGACCCAGCCACTGAGCCCTCGGGTCCCACGAAGGCTCGGTCTGCCACAGCTAGCTAGGAAGGCATAACCTGCATCTCCAGTTCGTTTCATACCAGGTCAATGCCTGGGCATTTTAGCAGCACTCATCTGTGTGTGTACTACATACTGCGCAAAAAACGCAGAGCTGAGAACAATGAAAACATGTTCTCCCACAAATACCAATACCACCGTGCACATCACACCAGAAACTGCTTACAAAAAGGCCTAGCTGCCTGTGTGCTGAGCCTTTGTGCGTTACATCTTAGTTGTGAAAAAACACAGCGCACCTTTAATTTGCATGATGAAGACACATAGCATGAAGCTCGCATTGCCACGGTTGTAATGATGGCCCCTGAGAAGCACTCCAGCAGCTTGGACACGAAGCGCTCTGCTCACGCCACACCGCACACACGTCTGAAGCCGCGAGCCTGTCATACTTCTGATTCTTTTGACTTCTCTGTGTAACGAAGGGCGGTTCTGCAAGGGTTTGCACCCATGCAACCACAGCATGCAGTGTGTTGGATTCACTTTGTATCTGTCATCCACAGCTCACCGGGATTGGTTGTGGGCTGGGCACCGGGGCGGAACCTCTGGTGTACTCCGAGGCCAAATGGGCGGCAGGAACGTACCAGAAGGTGAAGCAGCGCTGGTACCGGGCCCTGCAGGAATCCGGGCTCGGAACCTGGGTGCGAAAGCCACCTGAGCAGGACCACTTCATGGTGGGCCTGTGAACACCAAACAGGGAAGGGTACAGTCTGCAGCAAAGAGCCCTGAGGACGGCCATGGTTAGTTAGTGACGCCAGTGGAAACCAGGCAGAGAACGGCGATAACACTGGGCAAACACACCATGACAGCTGAGCTCACATACAGGCCCTGAGCCACTGCTGAAAACTGGATTTGGTTTCTTACATGCTGGAAATGGCTACAGGTTAAAGTGGGGCCAGGATGACACACACACACACACACACACACACACACGCAGCCAGCTACAGGTCAACGTGGGGCCAGGATCACACACACACGCAGCCAGCTACAGGTCAAAGTGGGGTCAGGATCACACACACAGGCAGCTGGCAACAGGTTAAAGTGGGATCAGGATCTCTCTCACACACACACACACACACACACAGGCAGCCAGCTACAGGTTAAAATGGCACACTGTTCCTCCCGGTGGAACGACATCTAAAATACCAACATTCAAACCGTTCCACACCCTTGAGTCGTACCTAGAGGACTAGAGCAGCTCTTAGCGCCAAGGAGATAAACTGTATTATGCTCTTTTATCCAGAACAAAGTGAGGAGCATAAAAATCACGTCTCGGTGATGCGCTAATCGTGCCGTTCAGCACGCCAAACCCGAGCCGCGCTGTTTAAAGTCATCGCCTCTGTGCGGTACACCGCGTCTCACTCCTCAGAAGGTCATTACCGTCGCAGCCTCCTGTTCCCACACGTGTCTGAGCACAAAGGCAAGAGGACCTTGTTGTCCATAAGTGACTCGGTAATAGGGCAGCCTAGGTCATGTGAATAGCAGGACTCTGATTAGCAGAGAGGGTAACAGGAGTCACATGACCCATAATGACTTTGTTCTGCTGGTCGCCCAGGTGTCAGTGAGCAGCAGATGGTCCTAAATGGGGAACACCTTTGGTAATTGCTGCTAAAAAGGCTTATGGAGGCTAACGGCAGCTAACAGTGGATGTGTAGATTGGCTCTTTTCTTTTGCTTTTTTTTTCCTTCCTTGTCTCTTTAACCTTATATGAGCTGCACAACCTGTACCTTAAAATTAAGTAAATCTCCCCAAAATCCACCGTGCCAAACTGCGCTGACCATTCGGTGCCGATTAAGGTAGCGCCGGGACTGTGCAGCAGTAATGGCCGTACATGAGGCAGGTAAACGGACGGGCCTGTTTGTGGGGCCCCGTGCGACTTTCTGAAGAGACGGCCTCATCAGAGCCCATGTCCAGAGCTCATGTGAACCCCTTGTAGGCACCTTGTCTTTCAGGACCTGACTGGCCACTTTATGCTTTCCTTCCAAATGTACTTTAATACACGTTTAAACCACATTTGCGTTTTGTTAAACATGAAATGGTATTTAACAACTATATTGTTATTGTTTTTTTTTGATCCATGTAGGCACCTTCATCAGGTTGCAGCTCATTTTACTTTCAGAAGTGAATACAGTACTATAAAACCAGGCAGTTAAAAGATTGATAAATTAAAGAAGAGTGACACCTAGTGGTATGGGGTTGTAGCGTTTGGTGCAGAACGGAATGCTAACATGCTATATCCAGGAGAAATGGTAGGCGGCGTGGTGCCGAAGGACGCCTACTATAAGTTTGAAGGTTAACAGGGTTGTCAACTCTCACTCTTGCGGTGTGAGACACACACTTTGTGAGACCATGAGACGGGACTCGATAATTTGAGTCTCACCAAAACCAAGAGTTGGTAACCCTGGGTTCTGATCCCCAAAAATGCATTATCAATATTGTACTATTGATTGTCTTTCAGCAAATATGATTGAATTATAATCACTTTATGCAAAAAAATAATCAGAATAACAAAAGTGGACTAATTAAAGTACAGCAATTATATTTCTTCTCAGTGATTCGTGCATCTGAAGAGGCCAAGCATTATTGCATTTCAGGTGTGGGGCAAATGAATGACGAAACATCTCATTGAAAAATAAAATGGTGCATTGTTTGAATTTCAGTGTAACACATTTCTGCGAGATTACACAAGATAATTGCTGCTTCGAACTGAGTGAATGCCTCCAAAAAAAAGACAGCCACTGTTGTTTTGTGTCTTGGTTTTCAAAAAGTGTTTGCGTATATGCAGAGCAGGATCCTAAAGAGAGGTTTGAAAATATCAGGTCTTTGTTCCTTGTAGATTTCGGCCTCTTAATAAATATCAACAAAGCTGACCAATTTATTAGGATAAGTTAATTATCCTCAACCTGTCTCCTATTTTTTTTTTACAAAAGTTTGTAAGGTCTGCTTTTGTCATTAACATTGTCCACTTTTATGTTTGCTACACACCAAGAACACATTCAACGTTTTAAAATCTTGCTTTGTGCACGTCAAACAAATCATCATTGAGCGCGTGTGTGTCCTGTAATGGGACCCTGTCCTGTCCAGGGTGTACCTCATCATGTGTAGAGCAGGCTTCAGGTCACCTGTGATAAGTAGGGGGAAGATGGATGGATGAACGGACAGACGGATGAACGTTGGGCTCCATACTAAAACTCATCATGACTGCGTGTAATGATGCACCACCGCCTCCAATAAACAAAAAAAAAATCTGACGTTATTCTGAATCCAGGAGAAAAGTGGACTTTACCTATCCTCATTTTGAGGCGTTTCATGTCTAAATGTCTGTGCTATGCTGGTTGAATGCCTCAAGTTTTGCAATGGTTTAATTCAGTCTCTCAAGCTTCTGAAAAGCGAATTCCTCATCTCCGAACAATGTCACAGCCTTGCGGGGACAACGCAGACTGACGGCGTGACCTCATCTTTCCGTTTTAATTGGCGTAACTACCATTTGTTTCAAAAAATGTGAATTATATGTACAATGACCTTGCATACGCTAGTAGTTGATTGTTTTTGTGTACTCAATAAAAAACGGTGTATTTAATGTCCCCCCCCCCCCACGCTTGTGTCATCCTTCACATCCTATACGGCATGCAGTGAAATATAAGCATGATCTGCTCCTGAGATTGAAAATAAAGTAACTGAGGATTATATTAAACAAACTATGCTGAAACAGCACAAAAGCTATTTTCTCACTGCCTCCGAGAGGAGCGGTCAAAGGTCACCAGATTCCAGGTTTACTTCACTTTGTGGTGAAGTAAATTAACAAAAAGCCTTCTCTCCTGGTGTTTCTGGGTAATGGGAACCTAGCAAAGCTGGAACTAATTCCCTAACAAAGTTTGGGGAAGCCCAGATTTACAAACATGTCCCAGCACACACAGCACTAAGTGGAGTGAGATTTAAAAGCAACATAATTCAGCAGATGCTCTTGTCTATGGTAACTTCAGTTAAGGGCACACAGAATGGCACAAAGCAAAGCTAGACACAGTCACAGTAAGTGTAATTATACAACCAGTTAAAAATTCCATACCCCCCCCCCCCCCTTGGCACAGCAGTTAAGAGGATCATGCAGTATGTGGTCGACAAAATGACAAAAGTATTACGAAGAGATACCTGCACGTTTTCAAAAGATCAACCAACTGTATTAGTTGTGCACAAACTATTACTAAGAAAGAGAATCTGTCAAATAATAACCAGGTAAAAATTTCTTTATGAGGAAATACAGAACTTAACACAAATGTTTTGGACCTTCTTCAGTGTGTAATCACCATAGAAACGACTTGTCCGAAATGTTTGTGTTAAGTTCTGTATGTCCTCATAGAATTTTTTTTTTTCCAGGGTATAGAGTGCTGTCCTTTCCATTTTTACAGTCTGACCATTTTGGGGTTCAACACCCTAACCCTACACATTTCCAGTGAGCTCGTGTTCCTAATAATACAAGTAATTACCAGGTGCAACAACACCAGGAGCTGTCGGATATCAGAAACATGCTCATTACAGCGTTCGGTTAATTATTCTGGCTGAGACGTTTAGAGATTAGGCTTCATATCTCAGACAAGATGCTCACTTGACATTCAGTATGTCTGCTAGTCTTTGTGTACTTTTTGTCGTTTGTACATTTTTCCCCTCATGTTTTGCAATTAAAATAATCTTCAAGTATTTACTAGTGCATTAGGAGTATTTTAAATGTATAGAAAATAT
Source organism: Chitala chitala (assembly GCA_025773905.1). Classification (NCBI taxonomy): domain Eukaryota; kingdom Metazoa; phylum Chordata; class Actinopteri; order Osteoglossiformes; family Notopteridae; genus Chitala; species Chitala chitala. The sequence goes on from JABJVR010031768.1 coordinate 29,428, forward strand.
TTCTGGAAACACTGAACAATCATAGAAAAATATTAAAAGCCCCTTTTTATCAAGCAATTTAAGGGCCACCAAACAGCCAACACAGTACAAACTTTCCTAATAGGGGAGGCATAACTGTACATGTCAAGATTTTGCATAATTCTTTAACACATACAAAATAGAGTCAAAGGAGCAAAATGGCGACATGAGTACTTTGTTTCAGTACACAGCTGTGTGCAGCCTTTTTCTGAAATGTGCAATCATTTCAGCAGTGTAAGGTTGCTTCTGGTTTCTCAGATAATAATCAGGCAGAAATTACACAGACACACCCTTAAAGATGTTCAGCAATTTTAATATAGTTTGAGTTTTACCTCAATACCAAAAAACCCTTGTCAATTTCTACTCCCCACTTTTAAAATACAAAAAAATAGTTCTTATAGTATGATGGGTTGGTACTTTTGGTGTCCCGTCTTACACTCTACGTCACCTGGGATAAGGGATAACGAACGAACAAACGAACTCTCTATGCAGGCACTATGCCCAAAGACAGAAAGACACCTGCCAGCATTTCACTGACTGAAAAGACTTTATTTGAATACCTACATTTTTTATATTCACATACATGTGCCTGCCTTCACTGTACCTCCCCAAAAGCAACCTATGAGCTGACATTGGTCATACATCTTCTCTCTCACACACACACACACACACACACACACACCTGTGACATCACAGGTCACATGACATAGGGAGGGGCCAATCAGCTCCAGACTCCAAAATATTTTTTACACATTCAGACATATCCAGAAAGTGCATGTTTCACTGGCCTTTGGTTGTACAGCAACATTGACAAAAAAATTCTAAGGGTGAACTGTGCTCAGCCAAGCACCACTGGGAAATTTACACAATACTGACATTCATATTTGAATCTGAACACCATTCACTCAGCATGCAGAATAAAAGGCAATTTGTACATAGAACCTACTTATTTCAAAACAAGTCAGGAGATCTTAAGATATGTCTATGGGTTCTAAGACTTCTGTTCTTCCTACACAGTATACAATATGTGAATTTAGGCCTACAGTCTTGTGTAACACTTCAACAAATGGATAACGAATAAAACAACCGCAAACTGAAAATGCGAGCAGGAATAAAAATAAATTTTTAAAATGCAAATCTAATAAAACGCTCACAAAAACGCACTTGGAAAAAAAAAAAAAAAAAAAAGCCTAAATTCTTCCGAATCGGCGCTTCTGAAGGAATTAACCTGATAACCTCAACAAATTACCTAGTCAAAGGCAGAAGCATAATACATTCTTTGCCACTAAGACAGTATGTATCTTCTCAACAAGATTACAGTGACAGTATCACACAGTATCACACATGCATGCATATACAAATATACACTATGTGGGCAACAATAACCAGATTAAACCTCGGTTGTGCAACAGATCTGGACTTTTCACTTTTCCATTAACTCTGTTCCCACACTGCATTAAAACTTCTTTCCATATTGCAGAACAATTTCTTCAGCTTGAATAAACTGACCTCTGATGTTGTACAAAAACATTTAATAAAAATTAAAAAGATTGCTCATACGTATCTAGCGCAGAAATGTCAACACACTGAAGTTAAAAATAAAATTTAAAAAAAAATTAAAAAAAAAAAAAAAAAAACCACCAACCCAAACATGCGAGACACACTTTAAGGTGGCCTCAGTGATGTTCCTCTAGTTATTTAAAGATGAGTCAAAATATCCTTTAACACTTTGGTATCAGGTGCCTGTTTAACCCACGTAAAAAACATCCTTCAAGTAAAGTCAGGGATGGTATCACATCACTGCTGTCTTCCTAACATCCTATTTTGGGATCATAAAAGACTCCTGAACTGAATACTCAACTTAACCTTTGACCTTGGTAACATCAGGCCAGTGAACCCAAAGGTCAAACACCTTGGCAAGTTGCAAGCACCTCCACCAATCAGACGACACTTGGCCAAAACACCCTGCTGTATTCTAGACGGACTGGGTAAGTCAACACACAAGGCTAGTGTGGAATGATTCAAGACAGACGCAACTCTTTTTGGCAGATGTCACCCTGTCAACAGATATAGGAGGGAATTATATAATGTATATAGAAATATAAACACAAAATCAATAATACAGCAGATTTGTTTTTGGAATTTGATTGACATTATGGCAGGAAATGTAGCACAGTGCCTTTTACAGGCACTGTGACCACACCCCTGATAACACACACTTAACGCAGAGTATGACTCCATCTCCACCATAATGTGCTGTGGTGCAGAATGCAGACAAGCTGCAGTGCTCTAGGCTGTGCCGTAGAGGACAGCGAGCGATGTGTTGCTAAGGTGACTGCGCGGTGAAGCCGGCGCTGAGTACGCCATTAGCTGTGAGGTCTGATACTGCAGCTCTAAGCGGTTCTACAGAGCCAGTGCTGGCCTAAGCTCAAAGCATTTGGAAGCCCTCTTGAGAAGGAGAGGAGGCCAGGTGGCTGCAGAGAGTTGGGGGGGGGGAGGGGGTCTAGATACAGCTCACTGAAAGGAGGGGGCTTTTACACTGGTCTTGGCTGAGCAAAAACTCTCCACAGACAGAAATCAGGGTGTGGATGCATACACAGCAGGTTCTCCTCTAGGGAAAACATCACAAGTACTGCTCTTCTTCATCATCATCATCATCATCATCATCGTTCTCCATGACCTATGGTGCACAACACGCGTCCTTTAACAGACTTCCACAACTAAAATGTCCATTAGCAGCATATTAAACACATTTCTAAACTGATTATTACAAACGCCACAGCTAGAATGGCCTGGTGCATGCGCCCCTGGGACGAGATCCGCCTCTCCGCTCCTGGGCCAGCGCCTCACTTCTCCTGCAGCAGGGCGGGGACATTGATGCTCCAGCCGATGGCCTGGCGGTCAAAGCCGCAGGTGAACAGGTTGCAGGTGAGGCTGTCTTCACTCCAGGCTGTGGAGCACACCATGCGTCGATGGCCCTGGGAAGACACCACGGGTGGTCAGTACCACTGCCAGGGGCCAACCCGTGTCCCGCATGTGCGTCTAAACAAACCACACATCTCCTCTCTTTCTTGAACATCTACAGTAGATGCTATGAATCAGGGCCTGAGCAGCACCCGCACCGTAGCTGGAGAAAGAGAAGATTCTCAGAACAGTGCAAACTGGTTATATAACCTTGAGCTTGCCGCTTAAAATGAATTGCTTCATTAAGATGCCCAACTGTAATAAATAGGACAAAATTAAAAGTAATTAAAGAATATACAGTGCATTTATACAAGTACCTGAACCATTTATTATCCCTTCGATATCTTCCAGGAGATGAATTGCACTGTTATGAAAATGCACTTTTGTCATCTATCAAGTTATCAGCCAACTTCAAAAGGCAGGACTGCACAGATAAGCGTTATAGCCTAAGTGCACAAGTGTGTGTGTGTGTGTGTGTGTGTGTGTGTGCGCGTGCGTGAGTGAGAGAGAGACAGAGAGAGAGATGGCCGTCACCTGTCGGTTGCTGCGTGGAAGGCGCGCCAGCCGAACACCCGCCATATCGAAGAGCCTGACCTGACGATTGTCATGGGGGAGGGCGATGACCTTATGACCCACGGAGACGCTGATCCTGGCGACAGAGAAACGCATAAACGAAAAATAAACAAGCGAATCAACACGAGCAACCATACTCAACGTGACACTTTCATTCACGAATCACAGTAATCCTGCTAAAACGTTACACAAACATGACATGTTTAAGTTCAGGAAAACTAATCCTCCTTCTCAACTGTCAAATGTCTAATCCCCTGTATATACCCAGAGCACCTTCACTGTAGCAATGACACTTTCATCTGACCTCCGTGCCACTGCACACTATATTCACATGACCCAGGACAACCGAGCCCCTTACCTGTTGACGGCAGAGTCTGTGCGAATGGTTGCCATCGGCGACCTCATGTTCTTCAGGTCCCAAACCTTCACCGTGCGGTCGTCGCTCCCGGAGACAACGTTGTCGCCCGCGGTGAACACGGCAGACGTCACGGTGCTGAAACACACAAGCACGCATTCAAGAAGACCCAGGCTTCTACTCCACAGCACATACATGAACATTATCTGCTCTGGCTAACTGCACATTTGTCTAATGTATAACACACTCGCTGTACCAGAAATACAGGTTCTGTTTCTTACCACCTCTGCACACAACTACCTTTTCAATCATCTCTTTGAGCAAGAGGTCAACCAGCTAAACAAAGGAACAACAAACAGAAGCTTCTGTAAATACAACTAAAAGTGAGGTACCTGCTTCAGATAGAACTACACTAACACTGACATAGAAACATAACAGGCCACAAAACCAGATGGTGGAGAATCAGTCTAGTTCCCATCTGGAATAAGTTGAATATTGGCTTGTTTAATTTGATATCCTGACCATAAAACCTCCTTTCAAAGCAGAACTTTCCTTTTGAACAGTAAAGTGCCAAAATGTGGGCAAGTTTTTGTCCAATGTGGTCTCTGATAATGTAAAGAAATCAGTTTTTAAGGTTGAGAAAGTTGGAAAAAAAAAAAGTATCTGGGACCAAAGGAAGGAAAAGACATTTAACTGAAAAGTACAAGTGTAGTTAATGAAAAATTCAAGGAGGGGGGCCAGCACTGAGGGGTGCGGGGGGAAGCACTTAAGAGAAAGTTCTGGTACTAAAACTTTTAACATGATGGTTCTACTGAATGCAATATTTTTGCTCATGCTCCGACATGTAAATTTGGACAGAATGGCTGCACGTTTGGCAGGATGAAGTGATGGAGGCTGGTACAGCTGGGTGTAACGCTGCTCACCACGAATAGGGTGCGGGACATCAACAACGCAGCTTCTTCAGTAAATACTGAGGCTTGTAAACGGCTAAGGGCACAGCGCTGTTATTTAACCGGGGGCGGCATACGGGCGGCACACGATGGGTGCTCTGAATTTTCAAAAGAGGGCCAGGGGTGAAAAGCCAGCCTGGGATGATGGAGTGAGTCCCTTTGGCAGGGCGTGACATGTGACACCAAACTGCCGACAGGCAAACCAGGGGAAGACACAAAGTTGGGGGGGGGGGGGGGGGGGG
>JABJVR010031778.1:0-34526 GCA_025773905.1 Chitala chitala
TCATTAAAAAAAAAAATTAAAATATATAATAATATTGTACATATCTGTTTCTCATTTTATATATATATATATATATATATATATATATATATATAGAGAGAGAGAGAGAGAGAGTGTGAGAGAGAGAGCGAAAGCGAGTGCTTTCTTTTCCCACTGTGGGTCACTACATGACCTGTTTCTTTATTTGCCACCTAACCGGCGTGGTTGTAAATTTGTTGTTTATTTGTAGGATGATGGTATCTCATTTTTCCCCAAAATAGCAATATACTCTTTGCATATTTTTAATGGAAAAAATATAATAAATATCCATCAATACTAAATAGTTGCCACTATACAACCACAGTATATTTTCTTCCTTTGTTACTATTCGATGTCTCCAAATGACAGCAAAATTCACTCTCATTTCTCTCACGACCTTCCTATCTAATGCACCATCCTCAAAGGTGTATGTTACTTCGTCGGCACTAGATGGCCCTAGTGTTCTAATATGTAAGACTTCATTTCGTTTACTCCCTTATCGAACGATTTATTGTTCTGAAGAATGTCATTAATTACGTTTAGATACATTTTGGCGAATAGTCTTTTATTTACTGTAGTTTTGTACATTTAGCGCGAGGTTAAACAATTAATTTGCAAAGCGATTTTGCAGATTAATGTTTTGGTACATTAAAAGTAGGCACTCGATACTAAAATTAAATATTTAATTTCAATAAGCAACTTACATATTTCAACCATCGGAAAACAAAGTTGGATTAATAGCATCCCATTAATGATGAGAATTTGAGGGGCGGGGCACAGCGGGAGCGCGCTCCTCGCGTACAGGGACGCGCACGGTCAGCTGCGCTGAATCGCATTGTAATGGTGTGACCGCTCAGATACCTCCGCCGGAATTTCTCTTACGTGCAGTCTGCGTTGCAATCTTGGTATTGACATTGGAGTTTTTTCCGCTTTATTTTTAAAAACAGCCCATTGTACGTGTACCTTTATTTCGGCATGGTTTGGTTGAGAAAACCATGGAAGGCGTTTTAGACCTGGAACGAAAGTGGGTTTTAAATCTTATCGTGCGCTGTGTTTTCAACCTTCGCTCCAGAGAGCTCCGTTGAGCCATTCCTCCAGATTGGGATCTTCAGTACAATTCCTCAAGGGCTATTGCATTTTGCATGTTTGATGGGAGATAAATAAAAGATTCGTCTTTCGGTGCGTTCTGCATTTTTGTTTTTATTGCCTAAGAGCCCTAGCGAGTTAACAGAAGCTTGCTAGATATCTACATACCTACCTATCGGAGCGGGTTACCTTTCCTGAAAATGGAGGCTGTTATGGAAAAAGAATGCAGTGCGCTCGGAGGACTTTTTCAAACCGTCATGAGTGATATGAAGGTGAGATAAGGCATCCCGTGTGTATATATCGAGTCGCGTGTGTGTGTGTCTGTGTGCTCCATAACCTCACAGTTAAATATTCCTTATGTGGTGCTGCGCTATTTACTTTTTGTTCTTTCATAGACGGTGCATCTTTTCGTGCTGACTACCAAGTTCCCCTAACCAATTTTAACGCTAGGCAGATGGCTTCTTCATTAGCGCAACGCAAATCCTTTTTCCGAGAGATGTTTTCGGTAGATGTATGAACGTGTGCACCGACATGCGTCGAGTTTGTTGTCATCGAAAGATGCGCGAAACACGGGCGACCACATCTTTCGGCATTGTTAGGCTTTGTATAGCGTATAAAATATTTCACCGATTACTCTGAGGGTCAATAGTAGAGATTAACTAAAATCTATTGGTCAGATAAACCGAATCTTTTTGTGTGGTTTGCCCGCTTAATAAATGAGCTCTCTTGCGGCGCAGTTCTTAATGCTGTTGCATGAATAAAGACTGTCGGAATGAGACTGGTACTTTCGTCTTTTGTTTCTCTAGTAATCAAGCTTACGATCGAGCTTTTAGTTCTTCACGTTTCTGGCTGTTGTCGGGTTTAACCACGTACATTTAACCGAATACAACAAATGCATGTAGTAAATGGGGGGAAATGTTGCTTTGATATGCTTTGCATATGAGACTGCAGGAATTCCGGAGGCTGTAATGAAATAATTTGCATTTCAGTCGAGAAGTGGAAGTTGAAACGACCCCCTCCCCTGTCCACTTGGACCTTAACAACAACCTTGTCTTATTTAAATTAATCATTCCGAGAAATACGAATTAAAAATTTGAGTCGACGACTGGAAGGCATTTCACAGTCCTTGGTTCCTTTCACACCTGCACTGAAGTTAAGGGATTGTTGAAAATTGCCTCTGACCCCTGAGGTCACTGGGACCCCAGCAGCTTCGTGGGAGCTGAGCAGGGCAGACAAACGTCAAACCCGTTGTCAGGGCAACAGACAGACGCAAGGTTCTGGTTAATATTCGCAAATACGAGTAAAAGAGCTCGTGGTGCGAACAATCATTGCTGTGTTGCGTTACTCATTAAAGTGATTTGTGACGTTAACGTAATACACTTTGATCGCAAGTTTCATCGAAGCGTCAAAATGTACGTTTTAAACGGCATTTTAGACCTGCCTGTAATCAAGCTCGATGTACAGCGAGCATACAAACAGGGCATACATGCAGTTGTGTAAATAATTATTAAATGTACATTGTAAGTGCTTCTTACACTTGCTTGGTTTTAAATTTTGTACTTTGCAGTATAATGCAAGACAAAAAATAGACCCAAAACCTACTTTTTTCAAGTGAACGTGTGACAGCAACATTTAAGTAATATTCTTTTTAAAATGTTCTTTTATCTTTTCACTCAGGTACATGTGAACCTGATAACACAGTTCGTGTCATGCACGGAGCCACTCTGTCACTGTTGCCATGTTTACTTACCTGTATGTCATTGTGCATGAGTGATGTTTTATTACTATTCATGGCTTCCATTAAAAGACTGACTCTATAATAAAGCTTGCCTGTGTTTATCTCAGAAATGTTCCCATAGAGGAATGCAAACTGCCCATCAGTTAGTCATAACATTGTCTTTTTATCGCGATGCTCTCTTACTCAAAATTTGTAATTCCACTGCTCTATGAATAAGTACATTCTGGCTTGATCTAACTACCATTGTTGAGCAGTAAAAATCTTCAGATGAAGTCATTTTGTCTACTTTTGTCCACTCCATGTGCTTCAGAACATGCAATATGTCAAAACACCAAGCTGAACTCCCTTACCACTGTCATCAAAGTGTTATCTTGTTCTGGAATGTCAGTGTTTCAATGTAAAATGTTTTTGCTTGCTTTCAGTAGCCTGCCTTGTCAGATGTACTTAGCAAGCATCTTATAGTGTCTGTAACTTCTTGTTTAAAGTGAGCTTTCGGGTTATTGATTGTGTTGCTGTGACTGTCTTTTTTCTATCTGGAGATAATGATTGCTGGACAAGGGCTGGTGAACATAACAACCCTTATTTCTAAAATGTTTGGTGTTTTCTGTCCAAAGATGACTTAAATTGGTTATGGTTGGATGCAGAGGACCAAGTGGTCCCTCATCTCTTGCTGGCAAGAAGACTGATGGTCTTTATTGTGATGTCAGCCAACTTTTATGGGGGGATTTAAGGTACATCTCATGAACTGTTTGGGAGATTTGTTAATGCACGAAGCGGTAGATGTATGAAACCTCTAGTTACTTTAACATGCAGTTATGGTCCTCCCAGTTTTTTTTTTTTTTTTTTTAATCCTGAGGTCGAGCTAAGATTTAACATTGAGGTGATGAATGGGGGGTGGCTTTAATAGTCCTGTTGGTTGGAAAATGAAAAGCCATGACGTCATGTGAGAAAGCTTCTTTTTGTCCCTTCAGAGCAGCTACCCGGTCTGGGAAGACTTCATCAACAAAGCGGGCAAGCTACAGTCACAGCTCAGGTAAGCGAGCTTCTCCATCTGCCCTGCCTGTGGTTAGTTGTGACAGTTTACCCAAACCCTTGCCTTAGGGTGTGTGTGAGTCAGAACAACCATTCATTCTGTTCTGTTCCTGTGTTACCATGGCTACTTAGGATGCAATATTTTTGTGTATCAGGAATGTAGAATATACATATAAACATCTAAAGTTTCTTAATAAAAAAAAGTTTAATTAATTAATTATCAGATTTTCTGTGTTTTCTGTGATTGTGGCAAAAACTATTTATTTATTGTTAAGTAATACACATCCATATGTCCAGCTACCTATTTTGGAAGAATCATTTATCCAGTCAGAGCCATGGGGAATTGAATACTGTTCAGTGAAGTGTTAGATGCCAGGCAGCATGTGCCTTAGACAAAACAGAAGTCCATCATTAATATCCTCAGTTATTAATGCTCATTTTCCAGGCTAATGAACTCTCATTATTTTGGCATTGTTAAGGGATTGTATGTATTTCTCTGGAGATTTTATTATGTTAACTTGTATGCGTGTCGATCAGGAAATTAGATTACTGACCTTTTGCATTGTATCAACTTACTGGTACTTGGTGTGTCAGTAAGTTGACGAAAGGTTCATTTGGGTCTATTAATTCTGTAGGTAATGGTATGTAAAATAAAAAGGTCTGAGCAGAAATTTTGCCTCTTGTTAACATGAAGAAGCACGCACACACTGTATCACGTGTAAATGTGTGTAATGGCAGGAAAATGGAGGGGTTTCACTACGCAGGTTTACTGACTGTATTGTTGGCCTTTCTGAACTCAGAGGCTGTTAGATACAGTGGGTGTTCTGTTTAAGTGCAGTGGAAGCAACACATTTTGCTATTAGAACACCCGCATCGGTATCATCGCTAGTGGACTGAGTTTTGTGTAGCATGTAGTTGAGGTTTAGCACAGTCAGTGTCCATTTTCACTGCCAGCCTATCAGGGTCACCAGTGGTTTGCCATGTACCGTTTTGGAGGTTAGACTGACTGACAGTTAGCTGTAGGCAGTTAGCTGAAGCGTGCCCTACATAGACCCCGGTCCTACAGGAGATGCTGCTCTGCAGAATTGCGGCATTCTGGAAAGGGCTCCTTGGACGTTTTTAATGATCTCCAGAGAGTTCTGCCCTGTAATTTGGTTGTTCTCTTTCAAGGCAAGCTGGTAAGTGCTCTAATTGTGGTGACTTTTATTGGTCATCTCTTCTTTAAGTGGGAAGATATCAAGCTGTTTTTCTGAACTTGTATCTATCTTTTAAGGAGAAGCACATTTGTAATCTTGGTCTGTAAATACCGCAGGCTGATAAAAAAAAAATAAATAAGAACAGCATCTTTTCTTTTTATGTGCATTTCAATTTGCAAGAAGAGCTTTTTGATAAATTTTGACTTGATGAAGACCATGTGATGCACTACTTGGTCCTGCCCATGGCAGTAAATTTTAGACTTGCCTATATTTATACATGCACCCTGGAATGGCAGCGTCAGAATGCAGAAGAGATGGCGTGGCACTTGTAACAAGGTCCAGACAGAGTTTACACAGCAGCTGCTTGAAGTGTGAAAAACGATAAAATATGAGATTGCTGACACTGTTTATGAGTTGTTTGTAATGGCTCTTGGAAATGCTTTTGTTTTCACGGCCCATTGACAGTTCTGTGTATGCGTCTGTGCTATGCATGGAACTATATAAATAAATCTGATGTTGTCAAGGGAGGAGTTGGGTCCTGTTTCCTCGTTTAAACGCATTGTGGTCTTTTAATAGACTGGAATGTGTGTAGGTCATGCACATGTGTGGTACGTGCTGTTTGAACCCGCACACTCGAAGGAAGCACACTGTTCTTCCAGCAGTGATCAGCCCTGCTTGAAGTGTGATTTTAAAAGGTGACAATGAATTTAACATGCGTTAGAAGAAATAAGAAAACACAGTAGCTTCTTGGTGCCACACAGCTTCTGTGTGCCTGTCTTGGAAGTACATGTATTTACATGGGGTGTGTTTGCTGCCTGGATGTCCGTGTCAATCTTAAAACAAACCCTAGTATTGATCTGACTGACTAACACAGCATGCTCAGGTTCATTGCTGTTTGTGTTACTGTGTTTATGCAGTCCAGGGTTCAGATTTCATTCTTAGACAGTTAATAATTACTCTGTTTTTGTTTCATAGCGTGAGGGTTGCCTTTTTATATCTCCAAAGGGGCCTTCTAGTAGCATATGAGAGCACGTACATAATGAGCTGCTCCAAATATGTCTGTATGCGTGGGGAGAAAAATGTGCCGCATGTACACGACATAACTGTCTAGGAAAGTGCCATCATCGCCTGGGGTGTGGAAGTCTCCTGGTTCAAATCCCAGCCTAGCCACCAGGTGTGTCCTTGAGCAAGACACTCCAAACGCTAGTTCCCCAGGCCCTGCATGTGGCTGCCCACTGCCCCCCCCCCCAGGGGGATGGGTCAAACGTAGAGAACCAATATCGCTGTACCATATATGTGAAATGTTGTAAATCGCTTTGGTGAAAAGTGTCAGCTAAATGAAGAAATGTTATGTAAATGCACCACAATTTATGTTTGTTTAACTAAAATAAATTTAGCTTACTGTGTTCACTTTCAGGAGCCAAATAAGGTTTCTGAGACGTCTTTAAGAGATATTAAAATAATTTTTTGGTAGTGTACTTATTAATTCCTTTTTGTTTGTGAAACTTTGTCCCATTATCTGGTGTTGAGGCCACGTCTTGTAATTCTGAACACTGCGTTTAGGCTTATTACATTTAGAGAGCTGAGAAAGGCTCCGTTTTGACAGAGCAGCACCTGTTTCCACTTAACTCCTCAGGTTCTTGAAGTGAGACCGTGGGTTTGCCTTGCTTGAATGCATTTGCTGTGAGTGTGGCGGACACATGCAAAGTCGTGACCGGCTGCTGGCCTGCTTGTCTTTCAGGACCACGGTTGTGGCTGCCGCAGCTTTCCTGGACGCCTTCCAGAAAGTGGCCGACCTAGCTACGAGCACCCGAGGTAGGCACATGCATCTCGCTCTGATGTGGTTTGGCGGTGGGAAAAGTTCTCTGTAAAGGAAGGCCAGACATCAGCTCTGGTCTGTTCTTTGCCCTGTCCTGTTGTTGTACTTTGGTTCTTGTCAGTCTCCATATTTTACTACTTTAAGGATTTTTCCTATTACTGTACTCATTGAGACCCAAGGTTTTTCACAATCTGTACTAATGTTCTTGACCTGGGTTAAGAGGCCCAGGCCAGACCACTATTGTTCTCTTTGTTTTGTGGTGATAGCAATTTTCACACAAACACTCGATTTACACAATCAGCAAGCCTTGAGTTGTCAACTCTGCATAGAGAAGCCACCTATTTCCAAAGCCCTGCGTCTGTCAAGAACAGCTTGCATGTGTGCAAAGGAAGTAGATGTGGGTAGGTGTGGGGTTGATGTGGGTAGATGCGGGGTTGTCGCAAACCTTGTGGCCCACTGAGCACATGTCCTCTACTTTTAAACATGCTGTTATGTTGAAGCGCTGGAGATCACATGGGCTTCTGTGATAAAGGGCCCAGTGACAGAAGACTGGGACATTAGAGACATATGCACTCTTACCCTGCCTCTTTAAATGTTGGTGTGTCCCTGAATCTGCTGCTGCTGCAGCTCGTGACTTAATTTAAATGGAAATCTGTGAACTTAAGTGGCGGTGGTGGGGTGGGTGTCAATACAGAGGCATCTGTGGTGTAAATGAGGAAGAAGATGGAGGAGTTTAGAATATGCAACAAAATGGCAGCAAGAATCTCTGTAGTGAGGTGATGTTAACCTACGAAAGGGTTGGAGGTTTGCAGACTGAAAGGAGACTGGTTTGTACCATGTCTCAACTTTGTCACATTTTCAGTACGTGATGGGCCTTGGAGAGCCTCACTGGCCTACTGGCTGATCCCCTTGCAGTCTAAGTGAACATTTTAGCCTCTGTTGCTGATTCACTGTTTATTTTATTGCCTTCAGTTCCCAGAACCATGAATAAACACCCTTCTCTGAGTGAGCGTGAAGCCAATTCTCAAGAGAGCTATGTTACTTTGTACCACCAAACACACACACACACACACCTTTCTTCGATGATGTTACCAGCAAGCAACGGATCCACTTATCCCAGAGCCACAAATCATCTCAGCTGTTGTTTGAAATCACTGATCACCCCCACATCTGAACCCATAAGACTCCACTTGAAATTATTATCCATGCCAGCCCCGACCCTGGGGCTCTGGGTTTTGCTGCATTACTGTGTGTGTGTGCGCGCGCGTGTGTTCATGAGAGAGACACCCTTGGGACAAAATAGTCAGAGCTGCCACTACAGATTTTGGGCCCAGTGAAAGGTGTAATGTTAGATGTTAAGGTGTAATGCTATCTTCTAATTTTTGAGAGCCCCTGTCAGTCACAGGCCCTATGAATCATCATCCTACATGTCCACCAATGTACTGTGTCTTGTAGGACAGTGGTCCTGTCTTTGCTTTTGCTTTTCAGGAATTTCTTTGCAGATGCGTGGGTCATGTCCAGCTAGACAGACCTGTTGTAATAGTATCTCTTGACAGTGAGAGAGGAATGGGGACTGCATTTGCTCTGGTGCTGCACTAGGTGTGTAGGGACCCCACCTTCACCTCATGTCAGCATGTGGTGGTGTGGTAGTCCTGAGGAAAGATCCTGATGCCCGCCATGGAAGTCTAAGTGCTGCTTCAGCTTGAATGTTACGAGTGCATAATGATGGAATACCTTCCACTGCTGGGGGTACCACTTGTGGAGTGTGGGATCCACAGCCAGACTGCCTGCCACCCGAAACCTAAGCCCCAGTGGTTGTTAATTACCCATGTAGCATGCACAGGGTCTTAGTTGCCTGAAGGCTTTCTGATTCAGTGAAGCTAAGCTGAACACCTGCATTTACTACATACTTTGTGAATATCTTCATCTCCCTTCTAAATTTAATGGTGCGTCTCTCTGATAATGGGGTTCTTCCTGCTTGGTTTGTGCCCCAACCCTCCCCCCCAATCTGTGATTAAAGACTCACTGTAATCTGATGTCAGCTACTCGTGATTGCTTCGCTAATGATGCCATGTGCTTGTAATCTTTTATTATTTTGGTAATGACTGTTTAGAGTGGCAGCAAAGCCCCATCATGGTGTTTTTAACTGTGACACGTTTAGATCAAAGGCTGCTTGGGACAAATGCTTGTTGGATTCCTGTACCCCTTAGATGACAGAACTTGCATCTGTCAGTGTTTGTAAAAAGCTTTTCTGCTCCCACCAGTTATTATTCATCCAAGTTTGTATTGTTGGTTTGGGTCCTTTTGAACCACCTTTTTGTCCATTTCAGAATCAGTAGCTCGTCTTGTCAGGTAGCTCAGTGTTTGAATTGTCCTGTGTCTTTTTCTGTCTCTCTCTGTCTCTCTTCATCTCTCTCTCTCATGCTCTTCACCCCCCCTCCAATAGCTGTCCCTTTTTATTACTCGGTTCTGGGTGTGTGACACATGGAGGCAAGCCCTGCGGTTAGGCAGTCTGAGACGAGGGCACAGACCACGTTGCACGCTGCCAGTGAGCCACCTGTTTATAAAGGCTTCCTCATGGCTGCATGCTGCTTCCCTTTCTGTGGAGTTACTTTTTCTTGCTCTATCGGACAACGCGTTGACTTACAGTAGTGCAAAGCAGAACACCGCTGCTGGGGCTGTGCCCATGGCAACGGAATGGAAATTCGAGTAGGGTTTCAGGAGGGGGGGGGGTGTCCTGTCTCAGCCCACAGCGTACCTGAGTCATCTTTCTTCACAGAACAGCTCAGTCACTGTGTAAAATAAGGTGTTTACATTTTGTGTACTTTTCAGAGCTGGCATTGTCCCTCGTGTTTGTGGGCATCTCTTTCAGACTGCTTACAATGATAAATTATTATTTATTTTTTCCCCTTTGTAAATAAGGGTACCGATTCTTTGTCAATGTCCGGGGGGGGGCGTACATTTTAGTGGTTGCTTGTCACAGCTTGTGGATTACTTTTGTCTAAACATCCACAAGCTTGGTGTTGCGCCTCAAGCACGTATTCTAATGTGATGCTGACTTGCTGGTGCTTAGCAGTGAGGGGAGAGTAGGAGTGCTTCGAGTCTGTGGCCCGCTCAGCATCAGGCTGGGCAGGGCTCTCCCGTACAGCCCTGCCCAGGGCGTCTGACAGACGGCCCACATGTGCCTCAAGGCTGACTGCTGATCTTCATCGTAGCCCTTGCCTGCCTCTCTCCTCCTCTGCGTCCAGCCCGCAGGTGGGAGGGGCATACTGGTGCCAGTTTGTCAAGCTTTTGTCTGGCTGTCGCCATGGCAACCACATACAAGAAAAGCATCCCAGGCCTTGCGACTGTGTCCCGGATGGTAATGCCCCCTCTTTGCCACCCCTCACCAAATCTTACAGGGAGCAACTGAGATGGGGCAAAGTACAGAAGATGAAAAGCCATATACCCCAGTTTGGTGATAACATTCCGCCAGGATAGAACCTAACAAACCTAACAAAGAGCTTTAGCAGCAATTCCCCGCTGTTATTAAAGCAGGATTATATAAAAAGTACAAAGCACTGGATTAGTCCACCTCATGGCTAAGAGCTGCTCATGTCCTCTGGAGAGGTGCAGTCAGCACTGGGTCAGTCCCCAAATGGCCCCACAGGCTCATAATTGGCAGTGTTACAATTATGATCATGTTTACTTGTGGACAGCTTCTTGCCAAAGGGTACTTTGTCTTACTTCGCATTATGCATCAAGTATCTTGAATTCTGTGTATCTGAAATCTGTAACAGTGATTAGGTAATAAAGATTTAATTTCCCTTTACCTGTAGTTACTGAATATTCTTATACCTGAGAAGGCTGTTTTGAAAGCTGTTAGGTTTGCAAAGGTGGTCACGTATCAGTTTGTGGGTGGAATTTGACCCTTGGGCTCAAGTTAGCATTTAAAGTCCCAGCTGTAAAAAGTAGCAGAGTGTTACAATTAAGCTTATAACAAGTTTACAAGGTCTACAGATAATACAGCTACCTGAAGTCAGTGTTTATTGAAGAAATGCTTTGTTTGTCCTCGAAAAACCTCATTATCTTGAGCTTTTGGTTGCCCTTAGGTAAATGTTAAAGTACTGTTTTGTTTGTTTTTGATTTTGCTATAGCAAAGTAGACAGACCACCTGTAAAAAATAAATAAATAAATAAAAGAGAGAGAAGTGTTTGAGATCTTGTTTTTTCCTTGTCTTTTCTAAAACAGTTAGAGATACTTTGGCCAACGCACTATTGACTAAATAATTGTGCATGTAACATGCAAGTTCTGCTGTTTCATTCTCGGTGGGAGAGATAAGTTGTGTGACACAATAGTATGTAAAACTCCCCCCCCGCCCCAGCAAATCTCTTCGGTGTGTGGATTTCTGCCAGAGTTTGTTAACAAAGGCTGCTCAGTCTTACAATAGAACTTCATTCCTGCGTTTAACTTTGCGTTTTGTTTGCCGTGTTAATCAGCTTTTCGGCTGGCAGTAATGCGTTTTGTTAGTTTTGTTGGCAGGTAATGTAAGATGCTGTGTTCCCTGTGAAAAGCGCAGTCTTCCCATCGGATTGCACATATTCACTTCTAAGGGGCACAGGTGGTACAGGAGAAAGACAAATCGTAGGGGTGCGAAGTTTGCAGCATGGCAGGCGGGCCTGAACGGAGCTGATGCGTTCGTTCGGTGCCTCATGCCTGATCCGGGTCTGTGCTTATCTGCCTCAGGTGGAGCTGCTAGCTCTCCATCCTTCTGGTGCTCTGCTCTCGTCCTGTCATTGTTTGAACAGTAAAAGCACGTTTTTCAGTACAATTGCATTGGGCAGATTTGTAAATAAAATTCCAAATAATAAAATAGCTTGGAAAGCATATAACTCCAATTACTGTTTGTTTTGATCAGTGTGATACTCTGAAATGTACATACAACAGTGTAAGGTGTAAAAGCTTTAGGAGTTCCTAATTTGGGAACGTTGAAATTAGTGTGTTGCTTTCAAAAATGTTTTTGTTTTGTTTCTGTAGAACTAGGGTGTTTTTTATGTTGGTGACACAACTGCTACTGTGAACTAGATAGGACAGGACCTCTTGGATTTTTGGATTTGGGAAAAAGGGGTGTGTAACAAAAAAGGCTGTGAGTGAACGCCTGTAAGTTTGGGGGTGCGGGGGAGGTTCAAGAAGCCAGTGTGTGGTGGAAAAGCTTGGCTCTGCTCAGCTGCTGTAGATGGCAGAAAGATCTCAGTCAGCAGCAGCTGACAGAACAACAGGGCGTTTCGACATCAGCCTGGATTGCCATGTTTGCTTTGCTTTCAGTAAATATTTCAAACATTGGTAGATGGGGGGGGCTGATGGTGGTGTTTGAAGTTTTTTACATTGCTTGGCATTAACCCAAAATGTTTTTTGTATGATTTCTTAACTGTTCATGATTTTCATTTTCATTTAAGAAATTCATATTTTCCTTATCTTTGCCCCCTACTGTTGTTTTTTCTTCTTGCTTTATCATAAAACAGTGTTCACTACATTTCATGATTTAGGGCTTTTCTTTTTCTACTTCAATATGCTTAAGCAATTCTCCCGTCAGAGACGGCTTCATAATAACTGGGAATATGACACAAAATAACTAGTGTTCATTTGAATGTACAGAGTACATTTTCTGTTATCAGGCTCTTTTTGGATCTTTTTTTGAGAAATGCCAAATAATTTCCTGTAGTAAGAATCAATAGCCTTGTGTATGTGGCTGCACGTCCAAGTACTTAGACTTAATTATGTCCCATTGTGAATCAATAGCATTTTCTGACTGTTGCCTTAAACACTACTGTACAAATGTAACAGTGAGCTCTTTGTGAATGTCCCCAGGCTGGTCCATGTCTCCCTCTGTGTGACTGCCAATGGGACCTTAAGTCCATCTGCGTGGCCTGTGAACTAGAGGGTATAGAATCGGGACATCGGAGCAAAGTGCAGCAGAAATTATGTGAAGGGTAGTTTTATTGAAGGCAATAGTGGGGCCCATTATTTTCCAGTGTGCTCTGGCCTGCTTCTGGGTCCTTGTTGCAGAATAGGGCATGAACTGAAGGTCTCCTGCTCACTGCAGCACCGCTTTCTCACAAGCCTGTGCCGCACAAGCCCTGCGGAGCCTGTGTTGCCGGCGCTGTGCCGCACGAGCCTTGCGGAGCCAAATGTTACGTTAAAACCTTGACTAAATTCAGTGGGACATCTCCTTTGATCTGAACTTTATAAAGGGTTTATAAATTATTTAGATATGATTTTTACCCCCACCCCCTTAGGATTTCACACCTGTCTCCACTCTTAACCTGTACTCTGCCTCAACGTGCTAACGTCTGTCATTCTGGAATCTGACAGAATGTGATTTATCTGGATTTTTTTTCCGCTGATCTTGTGTTTGCTGAACACTAAAGGGAAAACAATGGCCGTTTGTTTAAAGGAGACCGTTTTGTCCTGAAGGCCGTTTTGTCTGACGAAACGGTAACGTGCTCCTCGCCAAAGCATGATGTTTAACTTAAGCCCAAGTTATTAACTGGTTTGGCATGCATGGGTTTTCTGTGGTCAGAATGAGAGAAGATGACCATAAGTCATCACACAAGGAGGACTATCAATCTTTTGCCTAACGTTCTCTTAGTAAACAAAGCTATTCAGTTTAAACAGGCTTTCAGGAAGGCCTTCTTACCTGCGGTGTGGTTTTCAGTTTAGCGTTTTTCCACAGTAGCAGATGGCACAACATGGGCTCATATTCTCCCAAAAATATTCTCACAAAACCCGGGATGGCAAATGTGAGCTTTTCACTCACAAGTTGCCTTAATTGTGTCGGCTTCCCATAACAGTGGATGTGGTGGGGAGGTGGGACATGCGCCACACTTTTAAATGTATACATATAAATTTCCCTGGGCTATCTGGCAAGTAAGCATGAAGGGAATTGTGCGTGTCTGACTGGTTTATGGAACCCGTTGTTTGGGCAGGCACAGGCATGTGTTGCTGGAAGCTAGTGCTGGATGTCCAGAGCTTGTGGCTTTATGGATATTAAAAAAGGAATCGGGTTTAGCCAAAAGAAATGGGAGAGGCAGTGTGGTGAGAAAGAGAGGCTGGGAGATATGAGGGTAGGCGTGGGTACGGCTCTGTGGGGGGAGTGGGGTGACTAATAACATGTTCGTGCTGAAAATAAAAGCACGCTTTCCCTGTCCGAGGGCCTTGTTATTTATTTGCTAAGCATATTTTTTGGTCAGAAGTGAGATGGTTCAGTCTTTGGAGCAGCTTAATATTTTTTGTGTTCCCAAAGTTCCATCCGAGTGCCCCTGTCCCCTCCCCCTGCAATGTCAAGCCAGGGCCATTTGGTTGCAACTGTAGCTACCCAAGTGTGTTACTTGCTGCTGTAATTGTTGGGATTTTTTATTAGAGGTCCTTTATTTAAATTGAACCCTCTTTTCTATGAGGATGTTCTGTGCGGCCAATGAAAGGCTCAGCCAGTAAACTTTGTCAGCTCCAGGTAAATCAGGGTCTTTCCAGAAGAATGCCTCTGAACTCCCTTGACCTTGGTGTTCTGCAGTGAGGGTTGGAGAAAGGCAAAAGGTTTAACTAAGGACTGTGTTCTCTTTGTATTGGATCAGCCTGTGATTGGCAACAAGTGAAGCCCGCCCAGTCTCGGTTTTGAACTCTCGTTCTTCCTGTCACCAGATTTAGAGCTTTGCACTTTTTTTCCCTCTGATTTTCACATTTCACACTAAGTGGAAAATTAAAACTTTTTTTTTTAACCTTAATATGGACAAGATGGCAGCGACACATAAGGAAGATGGCTATAATAAGGCAGGAAGTGACCCATTTTTGAACCTGTCTAATGGGAGGCATTTTAATTATATCCGATTCTAACAGTGGTGAATGGTGTGAGCCTGTCTACCTTATTTGATACAAGTGGGTGATGATTCTCAGCGTTAACCATGTGACGACCTCACAGTGTTCCCTTATCCATTTATAGTTACTGCAAGTCACCAGGGTGTCAAGACAATGGAAATTCAGAAGTGACTTTAGTTTTTGAAACATGAAACTTTGCTGTGGTTTAGTTGCGAGTCCTTTTTTTTTTTTTTTTTTTTTTGCACGATTCAAACGCTGCATGTATTCAACGTAAAATAAATTTTAAATCAAGCTGGTTACTCATGTAATGCGTGTTTTTGACATCGCACTCTATTATGGACCTGAAATTATATAGAGCTCTTTAGGTCCACGGTATCATAAATTTTCACTATTTTACCTCGTCTCCTAAGTGCATATTTTTCCTTATTTTTTCCCGAAGTATTACAAATGGCTCTTCTACAGGGAGAGCAAATTAAATCGGATCAATGGCAGGAGCGTACCTGTCAGGCGGAAATGCTGTAATGGTGGGACGGGATGCTGAGCAGCGCGCAGAGCTGCGCGAACCCTTCAGGGGAGCATCTCTGAACTGGAGCTCAGAATTGGGGCCAGGCCGGGCGGCCCTCTTCAGTGCTGCTGGCTGCTGTAGGAGCTGAGGAGAACGGGACCGCGGCGTTGCCCTGCCAGCTCTCTGAGAAGAAGGTGATACTCGGAAAGCACAGCTGGCCGTGCTGGTTAGCGTGAAGTTCCCCCTGCCCGTGGAGGGCAGGAAAGGCCAGCCCACCCCTCAACTTGTCTGCCCAGTTGAGTTTCAGTTCATCATGGGAAACTGTGTTCAAGTGGAACGGGCAATTAAGCCTTTAATAGGCCAGCCAGGACAAAGGGGAGCTCTTGGTTGATTTGCGACACTGAGCCGATCTGTGTTTGTTTAAGATTTATGGAGCGCCTGCCTTTGTGGAGCCGCTCATCAGAATTAATCACCGAGTACCTGAGCGTTGGGCTGCCGCACCAGTTGGGTACGTTGGTTTCAGTGAAAAGGAGGTTGCTTTTTAATTGCTGTCTAGCTGTATTTAATGTGGTAGAGAAAAGCAACACGCATTGTTCATATAAAGAAAATGCCACGATCGCACTGTCGGAAGCTCGGCTCCGGAAGACTGCCAAGCATTACGTTTGTTTGTTTCTTTGCTCGTTGTGGATGACTTTGGAGGTTAACTGTGCCGTGTCGCGTTAGTCAGGGAGTGACCCTTTGCTTAAAGCATGTGTTGACATCCCAGATAAGTTAGCAAATGACAACGATGCCTTTATCATTATTGTTTGGGGTAGCTTATGAGCGAAGTCACAAAAAGGAAAATGTCCAGTTTTAGTTGCAGTGCTTGAGTTGTGAAACTTTGATCCTACACAAGTGTGTAGAATCCACTGAGAAAGCATTTGGAGAGGGCTGTTATTCTGTAGTGGTACAGCTCTGAGGGTCTCTGAGCTGATCCCTTCCTTTCCTCCCTGGTTAACAGCTTTGCAAAGACGCTGCCAGTTCCCAGATTTGCAGTCATGAGTGAACAGTCTGTCTCTGCTTGCTTAGGAGCAGAGATTTTGTCCTGCTGTGTTTCTAGAGATGCACATATTATCAGCCCTTTTTATCATAAGTGCCCATAATTAAAAATTTTAATTTCTTTGTAGGCATAGCAAATACTTCTGTCTTATTAACTAATTTTCTCTGTTTGGCTTTGTTCACCAGATCCACAGTTTAAATTTTTAATTATTTTTTCTTTAAACTCGCATGGGTTTCTTCTTTTTTTGTTTAATTTTATAAGCATTTGACCTCAAGACACACTAAGCACACGTTCTCCACAGCGAGCGGTAATTGTCAAGGCCATTGCACGCTCTAGTGTTTTCTTGGTAGCCATACCAAGTGTTTGCACAGCAGGAGAGCTCATAGGGTATTTTGTTTGTTTATTTATTTATTTTTTGGTTTGTTTTGAGAGGGGGAAAAAAAAAACTTGATGAAAGAGTTTTAAAGTTTTAAGCTCAAGGATGAAGTGTGAAGGGGAAAGGGGGAAAGGGCGGGGGGGGGAGGGAGACAGTCTGTTTTGGCCCTAAAGACATTAAAGTCAGTAACAGATTACTTTCCCCCTGGGGCTCAGCGTGGGCTGGCCTGTACACCCTTCACCTAGGTGTGCCATCTGCCGCTAACTAAGAGCCCTACGAGTCCTCGCTCCCGGGGCCGTCGTGTGGCCTTCATGGCTCAGTGGAGACAGCAAGTTGGACGGGACGCCTTTCTACAAAGCCAGGCCACCCTTGTGTGTCTGTGGCCTCGGTGCCCTTGTGCCTCGTGTCTGTTCCATCTTGCCGTCAATATGCTGACTGGCTCTCTCCAGACCGGTGATATGGCGGGTTGGTGGGGGTGCCGCAGAGTCCGCGGCCAGCCTGGTACCGGTTTAATCCTGCGGCACTTGGTCTTCAATGTTGGCTTTTTGTTTATAGGGAGGTAGCTTGAAGCTGCTGTTCTGCCATTCAAGGGAGCTTTAACTATGTGCCAACATAAACTACTTTTAAGTTTGATGCAGTACCTTTTAAAGTCATGTTCCAGAATTTAAAATAATGAAATACTCCATGTAAGACAATTAAAATCCATTATTTAGTAAATTCTACCCTTTCTGAGTAAAATCCTGTTTTCAGTTTTTAGATCAGTTTTAGGTAGATGAGTTAAATTTGTACCTCAAGGTTTTTAATACCTAAATAGGAACATGCCTGTGTGTGTGTGTGTGTGTGTGTGTGTGTGTGTGTGTGTTTTAACACAATCTGTTGATTATTACAATAAATCTTTTGGTAGCTTAGTTTTTTTTCCTCCTTCTGAGATGGGCAAACTTGAATGAGAAACAAGCTTTCTCTTTGGACACTTTGCCTCTAAATCCCAAGGTGTTTACGGCTCTTCCCAGTGTACTGTCTGCAGAGGTCTCTGCGTTTGGACACATTTTCAATGCGAGGGTTTATGTGGAGAAACACGATGAGTGATTGCAAGATAAGAATGTTCCACAAACTCCCCCACCTCTCTACTCCTGATCTCCTGCTGATGCCTTCACTCCGGTATTGGGGTTTTTACAAGAGTCGCTTTCTCCATATCTTTGTGTATTTCGCTATGGAGGGTTGTGGTTTAGAACTTGCGCTTGTAGCTGATACATTAATATCAAAATAAATATATTTTAGCTAGCTGTGGAAGCTCAGTCTTTGTGTGTGTTTATTGTAAAGGTTTAAAATGTGCTGTGAGAATTATAGAGGAATATTTGCCAAAGTGCTCCAAATTGAGAACTGTAATTAATTTCCAGTCAGGGTTCTGCATTGTTTAAAGAAACTCTTTTAAAGATGGTATAGGAGAAGCATAAGAAAAGGATGAAAGGCTTACTGTTACATGTAAGACAGAAAAGATATGACAGTCTTCAATATTCATGGTCTTCAGTTGTCATAACAGCAACAAGGGAGTGTTGTTATACTGACACAAGATGCTAACTGTCATTATTATACGATGAAGCATTTTTATTAATCGTGCCTTTTTTTGGGGTCCAAAATGAGCCCGTCTTTGTGTTATATGGTTTTTTTGTTGTGTTTATTTAAGCTGTTGTGTTGTGAATGCGATGAAGATCGGCACACGTGCGTATAACTGCCCGCATGTGCACTCATTTGGGTGGTAAAAGATGTTCCTGAGATATCCAGCCCTGCGTTTTGCTCTTATCACCTGTCTGTTCTTTTGTATCGCACTGAACAGATGCTCTCCCTTGTTTATTACCATGTTACAACAAACTTCCCCAGTGTTTTGGATTCGCCTGCTGTCTAATATCGGGTCGTAGTCTTGTTCGTTTGAACAGCCAAACATAACTTAAATAGGTGAAAGTGAAGGTTTGTAGAGATGAGCGTGTGTGTTTAGTCTATTGTACAGTATTTGCATTTCGCATACTTGTGTTTTTTAACAGAAAGCATGACCCTTATTTGGACAGCTAGGAGCCATGTAAAGATATAATTTAATAGCATTGGTGGATCAGCCAGCTCAAATCTGAGCGAGGTTTGTGGTCTGCCCTTGGGGAGGGGCTCGAACGTTAATTGGGGTTAACAGACACGGGAATGTCTTCTAGCGCAGTGTTGACAGATTTTGCATCGCTGCCAGCTCCTCTGAAAGGGAGTGCTTTTTGCTACACCATTCTGTAAACGTGACATTCTTGGCCATTGCAGTCGTCGCTGTCAGGAGACAGTCGAACTGGTTGCAGCTCGTGGGCACAGGGTATTTGGTGGTTTGGGCTGTGCTGAGGTGCGACTCTTATCACACCGCAGAACCCTCAGGGTTAGAACATCTGTCATGTGCTGCTCTCATAAATTCCAGCTCTGTGAAATTTTTTTTTTTTTTTTTGTCCCCTCTTAATTCCACGTGATTTATAATGCGTCAGCTTGATCTGGGTAATGCATTTCAACTTGCATGTTACATTTTGTATTTAAACGTGCAGAGTACAGTTGCACTACTGTAGTCTTCTAACAGAATTTGCATAGTTATCTGATAAGTTATTTTACAATACTGTTTTAGCCTAGGGATATACTGTAACTTTTGTATTTCGATTTTCTGTGCTTGAATTTGTCGCTTTTAAATACGTTTAGGTGGCACGGTGGCATGGTGGTTAGCACTGTCGCCTCACACCTCCAGGCCTGAGGTTTGATTCCTGCCTAGGCTGAGTGTGTGTGTGTGTGTGTGTGTGTGTGTGTGTGTGTGTGTGTGTGTGTGTGTGTGTGTGGGTGGAGCTTGCATGTTCTCCCTGTGCTTGGTGGGTGTTTTCTGGGTTCTTCACTTTCCTCCCACAGTCCAAAGACATGTGGGTTGGGTTGATTGGTGTCTCCAAAATTGCCCGTAGTGTGTGTGCGTGCATGCCCTGCGGTGGGTTGGTGCCCCGCCCAGGATGTCCCCTGCCCTGCGCCCTTTGTCTCCTGGGATAGGCTCCAGGCTTCCCGTGACCCTTAACTGGATGAAGTGGTATAGAAGATGAACGAACGAATGAATAAATATATTAATTTTTGGAATAAAAATTACGTCCACTGGGTGCTTTTCGTAGGGTTTTTCCATTGAACTTTGACTGAATAATAAACAGGAAACAGAATGCAGTCTTTAATGGTCTGTCAGCACTCTAATTTCTATATGGATTAACTTTTGACATGTGGAGCTCCTCACTTGTGTAGTGTGGGCGTTCAGCTCAGTACCGTGTTCTGAATACGACTTGGTGGACCTGCGCAAAGGGCACCCGTTGTACAGTACAGCGTGCAACACCGTGGTGCAGCCAGTCAGATGAATTGTCTGCAAAGCAGCCCCTCAAAGCGTTTTGTTTGGACGGTGAGGGGAATTTCTGCATCTATCCCTGTACCTACATGTGGTGACCTGGTTCCTCTGTACTTGCCGAGGCCATGTCATTCCCAGAGAGGAAGCTGTTAAACCAGGCTCTTTTTATAGCCTGCTTGAGTTTCCAGCCACACCAAGCACATGAACTCAGAATAATGCATGCTGGCTGACCAGTGGCTCTGCTGAATAATGAGCTCCTTGAGAGCCCACCGACCCACATGTATTTGAAATAATTCTCACTCTTGTGAAATAATGTTTTGTTACTGGTGGTCTTTTGAAAGCATCAGTTTTTTTTTTTTTTTTTTTTATTGGTCAGAATTATAGGTTGTGGAATATGTGGGCGGGGTTTACTCTTTACAGGGCGGATTCTCTTATGGGCAAAATGTCATAGCTTGTGTAATGAGAAACTCATGGCCGTCTACAGACCCCTCTGTATGGGTGGGATTCCACCAAAGGAACTTATCACGGCAGCAGAAGTTTTTCTGTCACAGGTCTGATCATTAGTCTCTAAGTTTAAATGTAAATGACACTGGAGGATGTGGCAGCTGCTACCGTAAATGATTCTTTACCTCACCACCTTCTCGTTTGGGCTTGTTCACGGGAGCTGAATAATTTGCATTTTACGTTGTGTTTTAAGTATTGCTTTCCACGCTTCAGTTACTGTCTCGCTGGCAGCATTTGAATGCATTCTCAGACTCGCTGCAATACTGAAAACTGGCAGCAGTGAATGCAGTCTGGCCTTCGGTCATCTCAGTGAAACCGTAGCGAGATTCTGTCTGGCATCTGACACGTGAGCATTCTTTCCCTTGGCATGCTGTACGTCAGATGTGCGTCTTTCGCCTTGGAATCAGTCCCGCTGAGCGCGAGGTCCCCCGTCACGCTTTGTCGTGGTGTGGTTGGGTCACGTGCCAATGCCATCGCTCCCATCTCAGGCATGCGTTTCACCTTGGTCGCCAGACAGTCGGTGGACTGTGATTGAGTTCTAAATAATTAACTCGTAAAGGTTGCGGTGGGATTCCTGTAATTTGGTACTGTTAGCATGCATGACAAACCACGTTGGTTGACTATTCTCCAGGCTTTCCTTAGCCACACATCGGTACATGAACAATTGCTTGACAGTAATGCAATTGAATGTTGGATACACTAGCCAGCTTGCTGGAGCGTGGAGGCCAATTAAATTGTGGTATCACCGTGGCAGCGCAGTAACACAAACCATGCTGGCCTACGGGGACATTTCAGTTTTCCTACTCCTGTTCTTTCATTCCATAATTCAAGGATTTGAGGCATTTGGTATGTATGCAATGCAGTGTCTGCTGAAGTAAGATTCAATAGCAACCTGGCACTCTTGGCCGGTTCCCATTGGCCAATAATTAACCAATGGCATTAAGACACATGAGAAACCACCTCTGAGCTTTTTGCTAGGAATGAAGCACAACCAAACTAGAATAAACATTCCCAGACTAAGAGATAAACAGCATCCGACAGGGCAGTGGAAAAACCTGGTATCTGTAGCAGCAACAATGTTCAAGAACCTGATTCAGTGTGTGGTGTTCATGTTGTGGACAAGATTAGAGCCTCAAAAAGGTTGGGTAATTTCCTAATTAGAGTTTCAAATGTGAGACCCTGCACTTAAGTGCTGTTGACTTTTGGCCTGTCACAGAAGGGCCAGGTCTGTACATGCGTCAGACTCCTTTTTTTTTTTTTTGTTTTTACACCACGTTCAGTAACTGTGGCATCCAAGCCAAACGCCTTGGGGCCGGTTATCCGGAGTCCCGTGTCTGGAATCCGTCTGCGTTCCTGATGTCGCGCTGTCTCCCGCCTTTGTCTGCATTTTGTGCGCAGCTGTCAGGACTGTGCACTTTGGTTGTGCGAGCTTTTAAGGGGCTGGTGGGGGGAGGAGAGGAGAGGGGGCGTAAAACCACACCCACCTGTCAGTCAGAGAAGAGCCTTCGTCTGCAGCACAGGAACGTCTGCTTGTGACCTGCCGTCGCCCTCGGGAGTGTCCCGCCTCTTGCGTCGCCTTGGCGCGAGATGAATCGGTCGCTCATTGTCAGCTGAGATGCGGCTTGTATTGCACAACATCAGCGCGTGTGTGCAGTTTGCCGCGCATGTGAAACCGTTCTGGGCACAATGGTTTTTCTGTCTGCAGCCTTAAGTGCCTGTCACATTCAGAAAACAAAAACAGGCTGAAAACATTTCCAAGGCCTACTTCCATCCTGAGGTCTACTCTCAGACTAGAGGTGTGCTTAAGGTCATGTTCCTAAGTACTTGCTAACAAATATCTCTGACAAAATCTGTTTTATAGTTGTAGTTTAACATGGTGTTTCTTGCAGTATACTATAAATTTGGACCTTAATGTTTCTGTTTCTGATGCAGCACATTTTTGAAGTATGTTGTTGCAAAGCTCCTTGGTCAAAAAGAAAACGTTACGTGTATTACTAACATGAGTATAATGAAACGCTTATTGTCAAATCATTCCTACACATCTGGACATCAGGGATTGCAAATACACTTGTATGTTCTTGATAGTCGTCATGGTTGATGGAGACAGTAGGTTAAAACTTTTTTCCAGTTTAAAGATTTCCATAAGATGTTAGCGATACTTGTGCATCCAATTTTTACAGCAGAAAATAAAATGGAGCGAAGCAATTTGGCCATCCTAGGTGGAGGACTGGTCATGCTGAGGCTGTAATTGGAGTAAAATGAACAGGACCGCCTCTGGGGTGAGTGTAACCTAATTTGTCGTGGCTGTCGGAGCAATCATGTCACAAACTGTCTGCCTTGGGGTGGGTACATGGACAACGCGTGCACATGAATGCGGTCCGATAGATGTTCTGGGTTCGGGTATTGCATGTTCTTGTGCATCATCATCCTCCTCATCATGAATAAGGGCTCAGTGTTTATGTAAGATTCATCTGTGTCTTGAGCTTTATGAGCCTCTGTCTGTTACATTTGTGATCTGGGTGCAGGGCTATGCTGATATGCACATGGAAACTGCAAATGGATTCTCAGCACCCCGAGCCCTGGTCTACTTCGCTGGAAGGAAGAATCGTTTTGTTGTCTTCTGGGGGCTATGGGTGGGTGGTTCATGTAAACATCAGAGGTTTATCTGGGCTGCATCCTCGCCTGTTCCCACAGGTTTATGGTTTTTCAAGGTAAAACAACAGCTGCTCTGATGTGGCTGACTGTAGGATAAGTGAGACAGACATCGATTGGGGAAATGTGGCCTTTCTAATTGGCCTGTGTTGTCATTTGTGTGTGTAAGAGCAGTAGTATCCAAGGAGACGGACCGCTTCTTTGTGAGTGCCCTGCTGGCTGAAGGCTGGAGGTGTCACAGTTATGTCAGCTTAAGTGAGCTCAGTTTGGGTAACGCTGACAGGCTGTATGGGCTGCTTGGCTTGCCTTGCAAGATGGCACATCTCATTGGCTGTCACCAGGTTCTGTAACCTTGTTAACAAGCTGTCACATTTGGGACAGCACCTGGCTGATATGCCCGTCCCCACATTGCTCGCTCTGCTTTAAGAGTTGTGCCTGCAGATGAAAATCCAACGTGTTTCCTGTAATGAAAGAACTCATGTGGTCACAAAGACAAATTAACCACCTGTCTGACCACGGTGCTCAAACTGGTGAACTTAAATGCCCTCCAAGTTCTTGGTCTGTCATCAGTCCTGTGTAACTTCTCAACACTTCCAGAGCCAGTGTCCCCATGGTCCAGTTCTCCATTGCATGCTAAATGGTCACGGTTTTCCGTTTTATCTACACACAAGCTTTAAAAATCAAAAGGGCACTAATGAACCGCCTGTGCTATGTGCCCAATCTCAGTGAAGCTGGTTAGCAACTCTGAAGCCTAATTTAATGTAATTGGAGTGTGACACTAATGCCGGGTTCGCATCTGCACAAATTGCAGGGCAGGCCCAGGGTATGTGTGCTCCCCGCACAACAATAGCGGTGCTGAAATCAGAATCAGACCGGTTCTGCTCAGGAGCAAAGACCAACCGCATCAGACTCCGCCCTCTACCACGTCACATTGGTGTGATTGGCTGAGGCGTTTGTTTAATTTTTGAGTGAACACAGTGTAATTTTTTTATTGTTTTAAATTCTATTCAAAATGAAAAGTACATAAAACTGTAGCAACCACATTTTTTTTATTAGGAATGTGAGAACAGGGGTTGGTAATGGTACAGTTCAGTTGATTTAGCTGTTAGTGTTATATTGTGTTTGTTTTTTTTTTTTTTTTTTTTTTTTTTCCCATTAAAAAAACAATTAATTTTGTTAATCCAAATTTTTTTATTTTTTTATTTTTTTTTTTTTTTTAAACAAAAATAACACTACAACTGGCACTTTGACATGATGTTGGCTGTTTAGTCTGAATAGAAAATACAATACAACTTGGAAGAGTAAGTCAGAAAAGAAAGTGCATTTCGAAATGAATCTGCAAACAAAGCATGCATACAAAAACAGTGCCACTCTGTACTGTTATATATAAACATGTAATGAAACGTATCCTCTTAATGTGAAGTCCATCTTGAAAAGCCGTTGTGTACCGAAAAACGACATGACTGTACAGTGATACACAGTTGATAGGGATGTTCGGTTGATTTCGTTGCCAGTGGTTTTACATAGTTTCTACTTTATTAAACTGTCATCCAGGTGATTATTTAACGAGGAACACTACAACTGGCACAATGAAGAGATACAGACACCTTTATTTGAGAAAATATCTGCAGACCCTCAGAAACAAAGGTGTTTTGGGATTTGTCTGTGAATTGAGCAGACGTACAGCTAAACATCACCTTGTCTCTGGTTTTCTTATTGTGTAATTGTGCCAAGGCCTATTTATGACCTTATAGCTGAGGCATGTTCCGTTAATGGGATAAATATGCCAGTAAAGACTGAAGAAGCCTTTTGGTGAAAGGTAGAGCGTTTTTGCATAAACGAGAAAGAATTCCAGTTGATGTGACTCAACTTCCAGATAACCTCACCTGGACAACTGAGAATCTTCACAGACGTGCCAATAAAGAGTAAATCACATTTACAGTAAATAGTGTAGTTAATGTCCTTTTCCGGTCCTCGTTGTGGTGCCCTGTATGTTTCTGGTGTTTTGAGTCCCTGTAATACTGGCTGGCTGGCTGGCTGTAAGGGCTGTGCGGCCGTAGTTATTTTCGGTCTGTGCCCTTGCTCTAGATGCAGGCGACAAATGACGTCCCCAGAGGAGCCCCGTCCTTCTCACACACTTGTCTCGTTGCCCAAGCGGCCGTCTCCTGCCCTCGTGAATACCTGTCATCCCCGCTGCATGCATTAGCCTGTTGTATCGTGTTGAGTGAAATGAGCTCTTCCCCTCCTCATACAACCAAACCATTTGCACCTACATTTCGACGGGCAAAGACAAGCTGTGACGACCACACTGGTTTACTTGCCAGCTGAACATGCAACGTGACCTGTAGAGACAGTCAGACTTGTGTCCTCAGCGACTGCAGGAATGTAGACCTGGCGCACGTCAAAAACATGTGAAGCGCACGGAGTGTCAAATGTCACTGTTTCTGTAGCCGCTGGGTGCTGGATGGAGCCAGCTGCTTCAACATTTGCTTGCCACGGCATAGCGACAGTGTCAGGTTCTGCCGTGTCTCCGAGGCGTTCTGGAAGATGGGCGCGGTAAGCTCTCCGGCCTGTCGAGGCCACGATATGCCCTGAAAAGAGGGTTCGCTCCATTAATTGGCATGCAGTGTGTCAGACGGAGCTCTTAGGAGTCAGAGTGAGGGTGAAGACTTGTCACCTGAACCCAGGCGGCATCACACAGCAGCTGCCAGCCCAGCTCATGTGACCGAGTGAAACACTGCAGTAATGTGGTTTACGATGGAGTTCAGTCTAATATTAGTATCACTGTGGCCAAGATGCCTTGAACAATGTAGCGTCTTGCTGTCATTAGAGCCGTGTGCATGTTCTACAAAAAGGGTCAGGTTTTGCAGAACACATTTCCTTGACTGAACTGGCAGTTGCCACATAGTCACTAACTATTATATTATGTCAGATTTTTGTGTGGGTAGGGGGGGGGGCGCTGTTTTAAAAAAGAATATTTGATGTGAACTTTTCTTTCCAGAGATTTGCAACATTTGCCCTTGAACTGCTGAGCAAAAATGCGAAACCATATGGGGTAACGTCTCACGTGCCCGTGTTGTCTCTGAGAGTGACACAGAAGCATCTGTTTTCAGCAGAATCTCTTCAGACGTTGAGAGGCCTCACCCTCTGTGTCTGCCGAGCCGTCTGCCTTTTTGAGCAGATTGCTGATAGCTTGCACTGGCTCACGCGCCCCTACCTGTCCACACGTGTTATTAGGCTGGTGCGCCGCCCCCAAACAGGCAGAGCAGCAGGGGGTGGGGCTGGGGGCAGATCTCCACTGGAATGACCCACCCTCCCCAGTGCTCTGTATATGCAGCATTCCAGGAGATGAGGCTGTGCTGCATGTCTGCAGTATAAAGTAAAGTATCGTGAATTTCTGGGATTCCACTCATTTGGACGATGTAAGCCAGGTTAATGCTGTCTTTTTTTCTCTCATTTTGTGCAAGACAGTCTGCACAAATGAGGTGTCGTAAACTTTCTGATGCCGTACTCTTACGTTTACTAATACACGGTAGGTATGCTAGTAAAACCATGAATATGTCACTGGCATCGCTGGATGGAATCCCACACTAATGAGATGTTAATGTATTATTTATTCATGGTTTTCCTGATGTCTACCTGGTTAGCATATTTCAGCTGTATTTTTGCTCGTGTTGAAGGTCATGTTCACTGCACAACAGTCGACACGCAAATTAGAGAAATGCCAGTTCACAAATGACCTGCTAAAGGACAGCGTGTGATATGTGAGGCTTGATGACATCAGGTTGAGCCTTGCTTTCTGCTCGGTGGAAGAGCAGATGGTCGGTTCTGCCTGACTGTGCTGTCTTGAACTGAGTCTTCAGAAAGAGACCCCCCCCCCACCCCACATTGGCATGAAAGGAATAGAGTGATGAGGGAAGGCAAGCGGAGTTCTGCTGCAATGCAGTAATAATCGCAGGCTCCAGCGTCACAGCTATTAATAATGACTCGTGTGTACGTCAGCTTTCCGGGTGGAGCCTGGCATGGGGATATTTATAGACTGGGGTGGGGGGCTACAGAGGATGTGCTGTGAATTTCAGAGATGAGGGTTGAAATCAGTAAGTTTGAGGCACGGGGTTTAAGACGGAGGTGATAAGAAGCGTGTAAATGCTGCGTGTGTGGTTCTACAGTCGCAACACGCAACTGTCGCCAGCGCTGGCTGCAGCCGCGTCTTCTCCGTATAAAGACTTCACCTCGGAGCGGGCTGCCTTTCATGAAAAGGGCCGTTGCGTCTTTTTTGGACGGTGGCACAGTGGGGAGTGCCAAGGCTTCCTGTCAGCGTCATGCCAGTGGGACTGAAGAGGTTGGGGGGGGGGGGGGTTAGACATCGTACAGCCACAGATTGCAGCCATCTCCAGGGCAACCGGCAGTAAGCTGAAAGCGGTAACAAGCCCAGCTTCCTGCTGCTGGCTTGGCTGGAGCTTCGGTGTTGACGGATGTAGGGAAATGAAAGATGACACAATTAAAAAGTTATTTCTCTGCTGCTTCTGCTGTGCTCCGCTGGGGCTCAAATTGTGCTGTTCAATTACTTGCTTATTTAGGTTTGAGGGAAAGTAACAAGCTATTCATGTGTTATAGATATGTGGTGTGCTGCTGTTGCTGGGTAATAAAGAACAAGGCCTTCAGGCTAACTTCCATTATGGAGTTATTATTAGTAGAGTGGGACTTGCATGATGCAAACTCCTGTAAAGCTGTTGCAGTGTCTACCATAAAACCGAAACACCTCAATTATACACGCAGATATGGTTGCTTGGAAGTTGCTTATGTGTACCATCCTGCCTAGTTCATGTGCTTGTAAACCTGTCCCATGTGAATTAATTCAGGTCTGTCACAGTTTTAGGGCCTCTGCTAGGACCTGAGCCTCCAGGCAGCCCTTGCCCACCTTCCTGAGCTTTTTGAGGACAATCTTGTTTGTTAAACCCGACTCTACCTGCTTGGAAAAACCTTGCCAAACCAAGGCTGGCTGAGCTATGTCTGTCACATTTGTGATGGTGACACTTTATGGACTTTTGTTCAATCATCAAAAATGAGATTCTAGGTTTCAGAGACCGTTTAACATTTTGGAGTAAGAAACAACAAGCCAGTTTTTAAACGTGAGCCGAACTTCAGTGTGAGTCGTGGACCAAAGCGTAGAAACCACATGCTAGTTCTGAATGTATGTAGTGGTGTCTGAGCAGCAAGGGTTGTGACACCTGCAATGAGTGCCCTTGGACAGATGATCTGGGCCTTGTTCTGAACTTGAGAGTGGGAAGAAAATGGCCTACCTCTGGGGGAGAGAAATGTAACCCAAAGCTGGCACTGAAAACCAAGGGCGTGGTCTGTACCCTGTATTAAATGACTGCTGCCAGTCTGGTTCTCCAGTTACATTGGTTATTTAGATCAATGAAACAGTAGTTCAGCCTTGACCTAGTGGAAAGTTCTGTTCAAATAATGCATGGAAGAGATGGAGTGGAGAAATTAATAAATCAGAATCTTTTTCTCCTTCTTTGTCCAATGAGCCTGGATGAATGGTGCCGTTGATAATGATGGTGTAGTGTTCCAGTGCTGGTGTCTGTCAGCCATGTTTAAAAATGCAAAGCTCTCTTATTCACCTGCAATGACTCAGACATGATTATCTCCTAGAAGAGACCAGGCTGTCATGGAGACAACACTCTGAGGGAGACTTGTACAAAGTGCCCTCGGTACTCAATGAAACACTAGTCTAACGTAGTGGTGCGCAGAGATCGAAAAGATTATGAGGAAGACTGTGAAATGGCTACCAGCTGCCAGAACACAACGTCCTCTTCTTCTTCTGTGCTTTCTCACTGTGTGCACAGTTTTTTAAAGGTTTTCCCCTGGATTTGGATTTGAGGGTAGAAGCGCATCTTAGGGGGAGGGGTACTTGACTAAGAACTTTCCCTAAGGCATGTATGAAATTGAAAACAAAATGTCTATTATTTAGGTAGAGAATAGGGAGAGCACTGTGGCCAGCCTTTTGACATTTGGACTGACCTACTGCTCGGTTCTCAATCATCATCTCTGCTCTTTTCCATTATACTGATTCATTAACACATTTCATACCTCATTATAATATTTTTATGTATTTGACCTGTGTGTGTAAATTTGTGATCTAGGACTTTTCTATTTCCCACTTCACACATGCAACAGTCCAGCCGTCTCTTTAATGAAATTCCCTTTCTGCGTCTTTCACACAGATCACGGGGGTTATTCAAGACCACGGAGCACATTTGTCTGGTCACAGGTGCCAAGTTCAGGCCTGTTGTGGGGACACAAGTTGGAGATTTTCCTAATCTGGGTTTTTGACATTGAGTGTCCAGGCCCCCCCACACATACACAAACGCCCATGCCCCTCCTACTAAGCCACTGAAAGCAAAGGCACAAAAGGCATTTGTCACTCTTGGATGACATTACAAGTTTCTTCCTGGTTATTCAGACCGGGGCTCATATTAGACACGATTTGCAGTGAGTGTGTCTTCCATTGCCTTAGTGTCCAACAGCCTTGTCTTCAGACCCCAAAAAAAAAACTGCCAATAGTGTCCACAAATTCTAGGGCAGTGGGCAAAAGACAAGATCCTCCCGTTACAGTTAGCATATAACCGAATAACAGAATGATGTAATTGTCTGTCATTGAGTAGTAAGAGGACACAGATGCTGTTGGTTTGGATCGTGTGCCGTGTAACTAAAGGCAGCCGAGCAGCACCACTGGCTGGGCACGCTCTGCGTCACTGGTCACACGAACGCTCGACACATCTCCACGTCGTAACGACAGAACGGCCTTGTTAGTTGTGCCCAAGTCTGCTTCGGCGTTCAGGATTTTGTCTGGATATTTGCCCACCCCCTTCTCTTATTTTGTCGTGTTGGACAGGAACAGGACCAGCGTGTAGATGAGGAGGAGGGAAAAGAAGGGACAATGGAGTGGGAAGAAGGCCTTGTCTGGGGGCGGGGGATTCGGGGGACAGTTTTGCCGTCTGTGTGGCTAGGGGGATACAGCTGCTGGGTGGGAGGGGGGCAGTCTTTTTTGTGCTAGTGAAGGGCCTAGCCTTTTTGTGAAAGTATTTTCGAAGGAATTGTTCAAGCAACCGTCTGCCTACCCCCCAACCCCCCAAGTGAGCGATGATGTCATCAGCGCTGTTGGTTCTCACTCTGGTCCTATGCTCACAGTGAGGTGATGATGCTTTAGTGCCACAGCACTCTGTAACCAAGTAGGATTTGTGTGTTAAAACTGATGGGGTTTTGGGAAAATTGCCATGTTAATAGAAAAGTCTCACAGAAAAAAAAGCTCAGATTCTCTTTTCCCCCTTTAACACTGGGAGGTAGGTACTGGTGTTAATGGCCTTTTCCCCTTTTTTTTTAATGCATTTCTTACCCACCGGGTCACACTCATTAAATGAATTAAATTGTGCTTTCTATAAACGTTGCTCCCTGTATGTTTCCATTTTTTGAAAAAACAAAATGTTGACAGGATGTCCTCACAAAGCCTTTGCTTCCTGTATCTCTGTTTTTAATCTGTTCAAAGTATTTTGCTGTAATGGTAGGCGTTCTATACCGTGATATTACAATGAGTCAGTGGGGATGTTTCTACAAAATGAATAATACAGGCCAGCATAACTTTAGCATGTGATCTCTGTTTCAGGTGGCACCCGTGACATAGGCTCCGCCCTGACCAGGATGTGCATGCGACACAGGAGCATCGAGAGCAAGCTGCGCCAGTTCTCAGTGTAATGCCTGCTGTTCATAATGCCCGCTGATGTGCCAGGCTGTTATTTACTGAAAATCAGATAGCTAACAATTCACTAAGTTTAAGGGAGTTTAGCGAGTGAATGGACACGCAGTTCTGGCAAGCCTTGACACCTAACCTCTCTGCAATGCTATAGGGGACACTCTAATTATGACCACTGATTTGGGGGGGGGGGTGCCTGTTGGGGGGTCCTCGACCACACTGTAAATCACAGGAGCACGGGCTGCCTGCAGTTTTAGCTGGAACACACTCGTGGCTGTGGCTCTAATTTTGGATTCCGCACAATATGCCTTTTTAGTCCAGCTCTGAAGTCGTGCAGAACCGACTGCTGGCTACCAGTCAACTGAGAAACGTTAAGAAGAACAGGAAGGAAATAACGGGTTGGGTGTTGCATGGATCCTGCTAGTGAAAGACAGTCTAAGGAGTGAATATGTTCTTTGAGTTGAAAATGCTTGTTTATTATTATTAGTTGTAGTAGTGCTGTTAGTCAGGAACACACGAGTATT
This sequence comes from Chitala chitala, assembly GCA_025773905.1. Classification (NCBI taxonomy): domain Eukaryota; kingdom Metazoa; phylum Chordata; class Actinopteri; order Osteoglossiformes; family Notopteridae; genus Chitala; species Chitala chitala. The sequence continues at coordinate 31,482 of JABJVR010031778.1, forward strand.
TTAATCACATGGAAATATTTTTTCCCCCCCCACAGTGAGTTCTGTGTATAAAATCTGAGAATTTAGATGTCTTAGTTTTTTTTTGTTGTTTTTCTTCACCATAGGGTCTTTTTGGACTGCCTGATCAACCCACTGCAGGATCAAATTGAGGAATGGAAGAAAGGCGCAAACACTCTTGACAAGGACCATGCCAAAGGTTGGTTCTGGGCTTAGTGAAGGGGGGAGGTCAGTGTCACCTGCCTGTGTTTCACAGGTCACTGAGCCCACATGACCTTACTTACTTCTGCAGAATACAAGAAAGCTCGGCAGGAGATTAAGAAGAAGTCATCAGACACGTTGAAGCTACAGAAAAAAGCAAGGAAAGGTAACGTAGCTCCTCCAGACCTCCATCCAAATGACCATAAAAAAGCGTGACCTCAAATCTGTCACCCAACGAGCACCCGCAGCCCTGATTCAGTACACTTCACTTACACTGCTTATAACTGAATTTAGTTTGAACCATGGCTGACAGTTAACAGTCCCTGAACAAACACATGCCTACAACAGCAGCTGTCGCAAGTCTCACACTGGAAAAGTCTAGAATGTAAAGAAGGAGCGATATGAGGCAGTTTTCAGAGGCTGCTATAGCTTCAGTTCCATGCAGGTGAATAAGTTCCACGAATCAATTAGTATGAATTTTGTTAGATTAAAACTGTGATCTTACATTAGCTTTCTACTCAAAATCACCACCTTTTGCTTTTAAACATAAGCATTATGAATGTTTTTAAATTTACTAACAGTAGAAAAGTTGGTTTTTTTTAGAAAAAAAAAAATACTAACCAAAAGAGATTGGTTAGTGTTGGGTTGTTTGAATTGAAAGGCTTACAAGCAATGTGGGTCATATTTATTTAAACAGGGAGTCTCTGACCGATTAGTTTAAACCTCTGTATCTCCGGAATGCAGGGTGGACAGCTACCGCACATAGTAAATCTTCAAAAGATAGTCAATATTTTTCTGCACTGTTTATCGAAGGCCATTGTGAAAATCCAGAATGTACTTTTGGAATAAGCTTTTTAAAATGGTTTATTTCAGATGTACAGATACTTTTGTAGGTCTTTAATTTCTGCATGTGGCTACATTGGATTGGGAGGGGGGGCGTTAGGGAAGGTTGCCCCGTCCTTGCTCTAAATCTTGGAGACAGGATCCTGTAACAGTCTTTACCGAGAACTGAAGTACTTATCCTTATATTCAAAGACAAGGCTTCACACAATTAGTCTTTGGTTGGCTAGTACAGTGTACAAATTAAACATTGTGATGAATAGCCAAGAATATATTTTGTATTCCATTCCAGTATTCCTTTTTTAAATCAGAAGTGAGAGGAATTCTCAGAATGACTCGGTATTGGCTGCGAAAGGCCTGGACTTCCCAACAGGCATTTCACAAGAGCTGTCAACCAAACAGTGGGCGCTCTTAAAGTGGATTACCTTGGTACGGCACTCCTGCTAGAGTCGAAGCAGGGAAACTGATTTCGAGTAGCACAGCGGGCCACAACGAAGCCAGCCCCCCTTTATCCTTGTAGCGGGGAGACGGACTGTCACGTAGACGTGTGTGATGAATATAATTTCCTTTATCTAATCCTCCCCCCAGGACTAAACATACACTAGTGGCACTATCCCTAACTTCAGGCAAATTCTTTGTGGGGGAGGTAGTGGGGACTAGCTTCAAAACATCCAGACTCCTTCCTGTTTTGGTTGCGATGCAATTCTTTAAGCTAGTATGCATATGAAGATGAGCTAAAACACTTTTATATAATCTATGAGTATTTCTTTTGTGCTAATGTTTTTAATGTGGAATGATGATTTATGGCCTTTTTTCCTGACACCTTTGAACTCTTGCCTGTTTGGTATGCTTACTCTGAGTTTTATGATAACCAGCATATACACAGCCTCACATCCTTCTTTTTAATAGGCCTCTTTTTTAAATACTGTCATTTTGGTCTGACTAAAAGGTTTCCTTATTGGCTGTTTTGTGCACTTCACAATTACCATGAGTTTCCAGTGTTCACTGTCAGAACTCTCCACCTGTGTAGTGGGTTTCTGGGTGGTGAATAACACTGAGAACAGGTGTGTCAACAATGGTTCAGAACGAGGAACACAGGTCAGGCTTCAAAAAAAAAAAAAAAAAAAAAGTGTGCATACACGCGCATATACACACGCACACACGAGTCGACCCACTTCAGTTTGTGAGAGCTTGAACTGACCGAGATGTTTTCCTCTCTGCACCTGCGCCTGCTTTGTCGCATCCCATCACTCACCTGTTCTTGCCAGCTGATGCTCTGGGTAAGTGCCTTCCACTTCTTGCCCCCCCATGACCCCGAGGGTCCGTTCCCAGTGTGCTGCGTCTCACTGACTTGGCTTCCCTGTGTGGCCCACTGTCCCACCGTGTGGTTTGTTTTGCATTTGCCTCACTTTTTGGCCTGGAGCTCCTAGACGCATGTTACAACCAGCGAAGTATTTTTCCTATTACTGTTAATTTCACATCCTTCTCCAGCCTGACACACAGCACTTACATTTACCCTTCCCTTTTCATGCTACAGCAGTTCCATGTTCTAGCTATACTCAGATTTTATAGTTGTGCATTTTAACTTGTCACATTAGTAAAGAAAAGATGCCACTAAAATAATCATGACATTGATTAACAATAACTGCTTACTTTAGTATCGTCTTAATGTCTGCTTTAGGTAATTGTTGCACGGATTCCTTCTTGCATCTAATTTCTCCCGTTAAAAAGAAAGGCTTGGATTTTTTGCTTATTAAATATTTATAATCTGTCTTTTGTGAGTATACGAGCTCCTTCTTGACAGGGAAGCGCTTCTCTATTTGTTTTATGCAAATTCGTTGCAGGCAAATGAAAACGGACTTGTGTGTCTCCTTGTTTTCCCCTGAAGCCTGCTGTGAGCTTGGGACTGTTTGCTCTAAGAGGTGCGCTCTGCACTTTTCACTCAGATGCACAGCTTCGAATTTTGCTTGAGAATCCCACATGTGAGTCCCACCCACCCCCCCACCC
>JABJVR010031799.1:0-34522 GCA_025773905.1 Chitala chitala
AAACAGACAAAACACCCTCACCCACACAAAGGATCATTTTGATATTATTTTGACCAGTTCACAGGAAACAAAGACTTTTTTCTTGAAATAACGCTAGCAGCTACAGATTCAACAGGGGAAAAACATAATAGCATTTACCCTTTATCCAATACATTTTACAGGAAATTACAGTTTCATCTATGTAACACCAATGATAATAAGCATTGTGCATTCTGGAAAGACAGAAATTTACAAGTTACAAATAAAAAGCAATAAATCGTAACGTGATACAGTCCTTGGTCTTCAGGAAGCACAGGAGCAGCATGACAGACAGCTTGGCAGAGCTGGGGAAAAAGGAGCAGGTCTCCACGAAGTGCTCCAAAAGTGCTTCCCCTTGTCACCTTACAGCGATCTTGGAACAAACAGCAGCTTGGCTGCAAAACACAAACTAGAGACCCGGTTCTATATGGGGACAGACCAACTCATCTGGGTCAAACATCAGTGCCTGTGAGAACAGTTTCCTAAGAACATCCCGCAGCAGATATTCACCCTACTGAGTTGGCCTGCGCGTGTGTGTGTGTGTGTGTGTGTGTGTGTGTGTGTGTGTGTACACTAATGACCTCTGACCCAGCACAAACCACTTGTTCCCAGAGTTTCTCACCCAGACTTGAAGTCAAAGGCTCGCGTCTCGTTCACCACAGTCCCACCGCTCTCCACCACGGCCATCTGCCTCTGAAGCTCGTAGTCTGTGGAGAACATCTCAGGTTTAACACCGCAGGCAGCCTGGTGCCTGAACACCAGCCAAGAGTGTTCAGAGAACAGCTGTCAAGAGCCATGACCAACAAAGCAGCCCTCTTTCATTCTGCCATGATCAGTGCCTCCTTGGGTTTGCCATCTTAACCTCTGCAGCACAGAAAAACACATGGCCTGACCCGGTAAACGTTATTCACAGCCAACCTAAGAAACACACACTTAAATAAAACAGGGCCACGTGAATCGATAGATAATGTAATTATTCAAAAACAGTTTTAAAAAGTGTCCATAACCACAATTCTTATCAAGTCCCTATTTGACAGGACATGCATCTATTCTGCTCAGAACAATATTTACTTTTGCTAGACAAATTTGGTGCCTTTTGAAAAACATTCATTTCCTGTTGTAGGCGATAAAGCAGGAGAACACATAATTCCCAAACCCTGATGTGAAAGGAAAAGAGAAGGGAAAAAAAAACACTCAAGACAACCATAGCTTTGAAATCCATTCTAGCTGTCTGCTTTACCAAGCGTTTAAAGAGACAAAGATAAATAACCGCAGAAGTCGTAAAAATCACCCCATTGTCTGCCAGTCTTATCACCGCCTTACAGTTAAACACCACGCGCATATAGAGCGACACGTTGGCGGTAAGGATTGAGAGGCGAGAGATATGGGGGGAGCAGCTGCTTGAGGAAGCAGCTGATGTGAAGGGGCGGGAGGGGGGCTCTGCTGTCATTCATTGCTTCTACTCCAGTCTAGGAAGATCTTGCTGCAACTCTTCTGGATTATTCTTCCCACTTGGACAGCTGTGATGTCCTGCTTACAGTGCCGGGGTTAACCATAAGCAGATTTAGATAGCAGGCCCTGGTTACACCCCAGCTGTGGGCATAGATACGGCACAGGGAAGGGGAAGATGGGCTGCTGCGACTCCTCACCTATTGCCCGAGCCAGAAAACGGGCGCTGTTGATGTTCTTCACCTCTGTCCGCACGCCAAGCGGCTCCTCCGGACGGTGCACAGAAACGTTGGCGTCCACTCTCAGTTGGCCCTCTGCGGGGGGAGGGGGGGGCGTCAAACACATGACAATGAATGCCTGGACAAGACTGCATTCAAATGCAACTGCTTCCAGGGCAGAGCTTCAAAACGCCAATATTCCATTAAAATTCAATGCCAAATGTCATGTTTGAAGAAAAATCTAAAACTCTGAAGTGCCCTGGGCGGATGAAGTCATGAGCAGTTAATACGCATCAAATAGTCTTTTCTTGTTTACGACAAAAGGATATCTTTAACATTATGAGCTCCATTTTAAAACAAACATCTTTGTATCATCCCAGCTGAAAGCAGTAGCACCATTAACATGGAGCTCTCCGGACCAATGCTGGTGGCCTGCACAAGGCTGCACGAGGCCTCATACCTGACATGTTCCCTTGACACGTTCCCAGGGCCTGCAGGATGAGCTGCAGCTCCCGCACGGCCGCCGCAGCCTCCTCGCCGCAGCACATGTCCGGCTCCATGACCAGCTCCATCAGGCCGATGCCTGTGAGGACGGAGCACTGGCCTCAGAGGGACAGCAAACGCTCACGCAGTGCCACTCTGCTGCTCTTCCAGCAGAAATTACTTAGTTAAAAATCTGCCCTGCACGCACTTCAAAACCACTCACAGCTCACAGCACACACACTCAGGCCACTCCTCTACATGCGAGCACTTCACCAGGGTCGCAAGGGCAGGGAATGCCGTAGACATAAACCATGCAGAACCTTTTACTGCGGATGGCTTACGCTACCTGCTCACACCTCTGTGTGCCAGCAGGGGGTACTGCAGGGCTCACCACACACCTGCTCTGTTGAGGTCTATGAGTGTCTGGCTCCTGTGGCTGTCCCGCAGGCTCTTCCCGCTGTCCTGCTCCAGCTGGATCTGCTTGATCCTCACGCTCTTCTCCAGCACCTGGCTGTGCTTACCTCCCACCAGGTGGCTGTAACTCAGGCGCCCGTTCACAGCAATGGGCAGCCTCTGCTGGGTGATCTGATAACCCGCCTACAGCGCAGGGAAGACGTGGAGCCTTTGTCATCTCAGAACAATTTACACCCCTCCTTCACTCACACCACACAATCAGAAGAAAATCCACCAATCTCTCTCCCATCCTAAATGACAGTTAAATCCTGGTTAAAAAAAAAAAAAAAACAATTTCCAGCAGCTATATAGTTCCTATAATAGCGTTAAACAGTAGCAAAGTGTCATACCAACAGCACTTTCGCATACTGCTGATGTGTGAAGGTACACCAATCAGAACACAATGGGACAAAGTTGCTACTTGTACTAATTAATCCATCATTAAAATATTGACATTTCATGCTAGGACCAGAATTAGACAAGGAAGTATAAATATTTAATTGCTTCTGATCTGCAGGACCCTGTTTGAGCGGAAGCTCTGCGTTTCCATGGCAACTAAAACTGGGCACAACTAAACATTCATCATAGACACCGAAGCTACACGGACACAAAAATGAGCACAAAACTAATTAATGGTTACCATCTGCGTGTTGTGCGTGATCAGTGATTAATCATAAGTACACGGGACGGAAACAGAACTGAGACGCTCAACTCCAGCCACAACACGACGAGGACATGCTTCAAAAGGTGCTTTCATGCTAGCCCTGTAGAGTCAGTGCACACAGATGTTTGTCGTTACATCTTAAAGAGTCCCTGTATACGAGTCTGCGCAAAACTAAAATGCAGTATGAAACTTATAACTTCATGCAAGTTGCTTTTTTTCCCCCCTTTTTTTTTACAGATATGCTCTCATCAAAAACATGAAAACCATCTCACAAAGGCACAACTGACTTACAAGGCCTAACCATTCTCATCACTACAGCTCAAACTATGCACAAGTTACCAAGATCTACGAAATCTTAACTAGCAGGCATTCTCTTAACATTAAAACCACCGCCTGTAACTCTACTAGTGCTCAGTCAAATTACCACTATAAAAATATTCTGTCATTCTCACATAACCAGATTGCACAACCCTTTGCTGTACTCACTGGACTGCTCAGAAATTCGGGTTTCAAAACATTTCAAAGCTTCTAGCTGAGGGAAAAAAAAAGGAAAAACACATGGATATGTTGGAGTAGCTTCCACAGTACCTTGGGGGGTGATGCAACGCATGGTAAGTACAACAAAGAGACAACAGTGCGGAGAGTAAATCCCCTTCTTCCAGCTGGGATTCCAGCTTAAAACACACTTCCGAACAAATAAAAATCCTCCATCTCAAAGGACACACCTCTGCTGCTGTGCTCTAATAAATGTCTGGGGCGAAGTCTTAAAAGGAAGGCAGACACACATCAGACCAGACAGCCAAATCCCAGCCTGAGCAAGTACAAACACATGCTGGGAACGGGAAGTTAGAGTGCCTCCAAAACTTACAGCTCTCTGCTAACAGAAACTAAACGTCCTTGAAGCGTTCGCAGAGACGTGCACCGACAAGCTTGTAACAGTGTATCATTGGATGGAGAACAGACAGGCAGGTATGTCAGTGGTACGCCTTACAAACAGGGCCACAGCCACACAGAGCGATATTCTACAGTGATTGTAGACTTTCATGACTTCGATCTCTCCATCAAGCTATGCAACAAAAACCCCCTTTGGGTTATTGGCCGATAAAAATGATCAGACATTTTGTTGAAATTTTGTTGTTCCGTACATTTACTGAGTATGAAAGTATATAATGTATAATGTTCTCCAATTTCTCTACACAAAGGAGGTATATACCCTAAAATGACCCCTATGCCTTATGAGCCGGGGAAGCTGGTTTAAGTGCAGCTGTGACTCTACATTTAATACCCCTGCGTCTTAACTTGACTATAAGTGTCTTTAAAGTAGAAAGGCTGTCATTTGTCTATGTCAGGCACAGCTGGGAGCCTAGACAAGGATTATGAGTGCCTGTCAGATCAGAACAATTTGTCACCCAAATTCAATTACAGCTCAACAACGACGCACAGAGATGGATAGCAAGGGGTCTCTTTAGCAAGTCAGTGCCGTGTAACGAGTTTTGACGAAAAAATGATGTACACGCGACTCACTGGCAGATCGGCGTAAAAGTAGTGCTTTCGGTCGAAAAGGGACTTCTTGTTGATGGTGCAGTTGAGAGCAAGGCCTGTCATCACGGCTGCCTCTACACATCTTTTGTTCAGTACCTGAAAAGGAAAACGTTGTCAATGCCAGCATGTGTGTGTGTGCGCGTGCGCTCATATGTAAGAGAACTTCTTCTGGTCCCAGCTGAAAACAGAGCTACTGTAAAGTTCTTTCATACACATATGTAATGGAAAATGACAGCTCTAATGCAATAAATATGTAGACAAATTAAACTAACAACAATCACTGACTAAGCTGCATCATGCAAAATATAAACTGTGCTTTACATAACCATCTAAATTATAATGTGTTAAGAGCATGACACTAAAAAGGCTGTGATAATACGCAATATTCTCACAGGTAAAGTGCCAGGTAGGGAAGCGTCAAAGAAAGAGACTGAGGAATTTGGTGGAGAAGAGAAGCGAACTTGTGAGCTGGAGAACAACTTGGTTTTGGCATGAATCTGTGCGTGTATTTCCAGCCCAACCACCCCAACCAGGTCCGGGAGAGTCCTGGGACAGACAGAACCAGTTTTTACTTTCATACTTAAAGCAAGACAGTGTGAAAACAGCCACAATGTCACAAACTGTTGTGAAGAACACATATATTATTGGCAGATCTTGTGCCACATTTGAAGGAGCGACCTGTTCGTGGAGCAAACACTTGGAAATTCTGGGTTTTTCAGGCATCAGTATCCCCGTTAGGTCCAATTATGTACAAAGCACCACATTCAACTCCATCTTGGCTACAGTTCTAGAAGTGTGTTTAACACTATACTGCTTTGCAGGGTCTACTGCAGATTTTAGTAAGGTTAACAATCTATCCTTTGCTTTTCCTAAAGCACTCATAAGGCAGTGAAGTGGCTAATTTACCCACAGCTGGGGGAGAAGCTACCACTAAGCCACCAGTTCCTATTTAACAATAATATACTAACATTACTGCTGTTTACTGTTGTATACTGTTTACTTTTATTACTGTTGTATAGTAGATTAAACACAAAAATATTTTGTGTTAATCTACTATACAAGGTAAGACACCAATTAACAATACTCCTGCAAGTAAAACTTCGCCCCTTTTGTTTAACTGGCCATTTGACAAACCTGACAATGTTGTAATCAGGTAAAAGTGTGAAACACATACAATAACGTCATCGCAACTGAAGAAGACAATCATGTTGACATAGCTCGTGTGTCATCCACCAAAACACTTACTTTTTCTTCACACGTGCTTCGGCGCAGCGACACACAGAAGTTCTCAGCGTTCTGACAAACGTATTAGGATGTCTATTATTAAAAATTAAATATGCTAAAAGCACTGCTCTTTTACTAATGATATTGCCAATTGCAGCGGACATCACTGCAGAGGAGGCCGCCATTGGTGTGTACGCACGTTGTGCTCTGGGATTTGTAGTTCATCCGACGCATTTCTTCTTGGAAAAAGCACGTAAATAGACTACAAGTACCATAAACCAGAGCAGACGAGTGTGCAAACCTTTCGTCGTGTTTTATATCCGGGAATGACAATCTGTTTCCTCTACAAGACAGCTCAGTGGTTGTGGCGGGAATTTGCAGCGTGTGCAGACGTTTTGCCTTTCACGGTAAATATAATAGCGCAATACAAGGTATCAAGTCAAAGAATGTCTGAGCACAGACATATTACCGAAGAGTCGAACAGGGAAGTGAATGGGTCCTGCAATGGTTCTTCTGTAGTATCTACCTGTCCGCACCCCGGAGAAGCGGACAGCAGCTCGTGTCCAGTGCAGAACTGTGTGAAGAAGCACCGACAGTTTTCGTTCAGCACGGAGCCCACTATGGAAGACATCCGAAAGCTCCAGGCTGAGTTCACGGACGAAAGAGACTGGAACCAGTTTCACCAGCCTAGAAACCTGCTGCTTGCTCTCGTAGGGGAAGTAGGAGAGGTCGCGGAGTTATTTCAGTGGCGAGGAGAAGTGGCGGAGGGTCTGCCCGACTGGACGGAGTCGGAGCGAGAGCAGCTGGAGCACGAGCTGAGCGACGTGCTCATCTACCTGCTCGAGTTGGCCGAGAAGTGCCACGTGGACCTACCACGCGCCGTGCTGCGCAAGATGGCTCTGAACCGGCTCAAGTACCCTGCCAGCAAGGTGCACGGCTCGGCAAAGAAGTACACTGAGTACCAGCAATGAATGCCTTGGAAGATATTTCGTGACTTGGTTAATGGATGGCTTGTCGTCTTGCATGTTCTGTAAAGCCGACAGAGAAAATAGCTGTTTTCACGTTACATTTGCCGATATATTCCGGAATTTTTACGTTATTTTACTTTATTCATGTTAGTGTAATTTGCCACTACAGTGGCGTGTTTGGGGCTTTTATTACGAAATACATTTTTTTTTTTTTAAGACAACATTTACGGCTTAAATCACTGTTACTCATTCAAGTTTTATAGGATGACTTGTAATGACATCTAATCGGAGGACTGTTGACATTGCTCAGCGGTGCAGCACGCACGTTTTAATCTGTATTGATTTTATTCTCCCTTGACGCTTTGAAAATGTCCACCCTAACTTCCTGGTGCTCCGCGTGTACCTGCCACACCTGGATACAGTCATAACCTTCTTTGGCATGTCCGGTTGTAACGCTACATCCAGTAGCGCCCTACCGTAATTTGCTGAACCGCGCAGCAATCAGATATTCCTGGTTCTTTAGGGACGAAGGGAAATGTGACTTGAAGGAGATCTCTTCGTAATTAGGATTTACAACGCGTTTTATGTGAATCGTTGAGTAGGTCTGCCGTCTCTTTTGGTGATCTGAAAAACTGGCAGGAGAATCACAGACACTGCTGCTGTTGCAACACGGCGATTGTGATGTGACAATAGCAGCATTGTAATTGGCTCGGGGTGTTTGGAGGTTTGGAAGAATAAAGGGTTGATTCAGTCGCCGTGAGTGCAGTCAATAAACTACCAGTGAAAGCATAACGGACTAGTGTGTGTACTTAAATTGTCCTGAGCTGAGGTCATTATGTGAAGTTTGAATTGAAAGATGTTTGTAGTCTATGTGGAAAGGGCTTTGCACCAGAAGACACTTTTACAAGATGTTTGGACTACATGCACTTGTTGTTCCTTTCAAAAAATGCATGTGTAACTATGTGGGGTCTTTTTTTTTTTTTTTTAGCAGTACTACCATAAACCTTTGACCATTTGAATACTTGTTGCCCAAAGATGTGGAATGGTTTTAAGAGTTCTGTTTTCTAATATTCCAAGCTCATTCATTTAGATCTTAGGTACAAAAAAGTAGGAAAATGTAATTAGACATGATAAAATATTAAGTAGACTAAAACACACTTGATTATTTTACAGTTGACTATTGGCTTCTGCTTTTTTTTTTTCTTCCCCCTCTTTGTGTCATGGGTCGTCACAAGTCACGATCAGCATTGTGCTCAAGAGAGACTGCATTATACGCCTTCAGTGGGAATTACAACCCATACTGGGTTTTGATTGGGTGATGAGGCCACTTGAACAACGTAACTAAAACGTGGCCGTTGGTGATTTATTGATCTGTTCATGTTAATTTATTCATTTTGATTAAACTTGGCTGTGATTAGGCACCCTCTTATAACCCATATACAGTGCACTTCAAAACTTGTTTCATCATTATTAAAGTGGGTTTTTAATAGGTAGTAATCAACTAATACTTGATACAGAATAAACGGCATCTGTAGAAAAGTGCTCAGTGACCCACATTGCTAGCACTCTTTTTGCAGCACCAGATGCAAAGCCAAAGTGCTGAACAGCTTCCAGCTAGACACAGAGCCATGCCCTCCTGTAGCGGTCTTGTCAAAGATTAGAAATGTTAATTAGTCCTCAAAAAAGGCACGGTGACATGCCAAGGGAGCACATTTACATAGAACCGGGGTTTGCTTTACCATCTGTGAAATTAACATTTCAGCATAATTATTTTAAGCATTCAGGGGGGATAAAAAATAATGGTATGTCAGGCAGGTGGTACTCATTAAATTATGTTTGTATACCTTGTCAAGGGTCAGACTGTTAAAAAAATAACTTTTGTGAGCAGTCATGTTGTAACACACTGATGGTGTTTTCACAGTTAATTTCCCAGATCTGGCAAGGTATAGTTTAAAATGGTGGCTTGTACAGTCAGGGCATCAACTTAATGACTTAATGTTTATACACAGCATACAAACATGGATAACAATATAGTTTTGGAGGGGTGTAATTTTGAAGACATTTACAGTTTTATCTGCAGTCCCAGAAAGTTACGGCGATGGAATCTGTCACAGCCGCAGGGTGCTGAGTCGCTGTTGAGTGAAAATCAATGTCTTGCCAGTCAAGTGACTTTGAGCGTGCTGTTAGTGCAGACATCCAGGACCACGGGCCATTTCGGTCTAAGGGCATGCTCATTGCAGTGCTTTTATATGCATTGTGAAGCCTCAGTGCAGGACTTTCTCCGCGTGTGTCATTTAGTTTCCATTCACGGTTTACAAGCATTCAATGCAGTCTGGAATATAAAAGAGCGGTTTTGATTAGCTGGCCGCATGAAACACACCGTTAGCTCATCAGCAAGATACAGAAAGCCAGTGTTACTGTTTACTGTGCCCTGACCCCGATTTTGATAATTGCTAAGTAATGAGGTAGGCATGCTGTGATGTACTTGCCGGATGCCAGGTTCTCAGTGTGGAGCATCATCAAAGCATCCATCAGTGTTCAGGCAACACTGGAGATTATTGGGACGGGGCGAGAGGGTGGAAACATTTGTGCCTCTGCCAAGGCCCAGAAGTGGGGCATGCCTGACAAACTTCAGTTGGTCCTATGTAGGACAATGCAAGCATGCCTCATGCCATGACATGGTGTAAATTACAGGATGTCCCTGTATGGTCAGCCAGGCAGGACCAAGACATCAGCTGTAAATCAAGCCTCGCTGTGCTTGAGGGCAGAAGATGGGTAGAATGGTGTCTCCCCAGAGAGGCTGAGGAGCAGACATTTCCTGCCCCAGCGTGTTCCTACAGAGATAACTGCTGCCACTTGCGCGGTGATGACCGGATGCAGCGTTCCTTTCATCTTTCAGTCAATCACCAGCAGACTGGCATGTATCACAGGCATCAATTCGAGCCCTGTGTATTTGAGTACGTAAGCATGGTGTGGGCGGGCAAGAAGGTGGGATCAATAATCACTAGGCATCACTGAAAATGATCACGTTAGTATTCAAAATATCTTTGCACTGTAATTTAGAAAATATTAAATTTTTGTATGGTGCTGGGCTGAAAATGACAACGGTACTGGGCTTTGAGCTCTTAGGTTCCGTCCTAGGGGACCCCGTGGGTGCAGGTTTTTGTTTCAGCCAATTTCTGTTTTAAATTGAATCTCAGTAATACGTTATTGACTTTTTTCTGTAATCACTGTGTCAATCTAAAAATTGTCAACAAGCTTAATTCATTTTAATTTGAATTTTAAAAGCGTGACAGAGACTTACTGATGTTGCTTCTTAATTTTTAGGTTATGGTGTATTTTTCATTTTTTAATCAATTTCTTGTTAATAATCCCTTAAATTACTGCTCCTGGTTATTTTTTATCATTGGCACCTGTAAGTGTTGTTTGTTATGTATTGTAATTCAAACAATTAATGATTACTGGTTTGAATTAAACACCATGCCTAATTATCCAGACATTTCCTGCTCTGATTCAGCAGTTACTGACATTATAATGTGTGCTTTATAATTTTTGTTACAGATGTTAAAGAGTGTTACTTTTAACTTCTTTGTAACTCTTATTTTCTCTCAAATTGAAACAACCAAGTGCAGACAGGTGTAAATCAGATCAGGAAGAATGCAGAGAAGAAATTATGCAATTAACATTTAAGATAGTGGTCAAATGTTTAATTAATGAATTGGTTAGAAGAAAAACCTGCACCCATGGGGGTTCCCCAGGACTGGAACTGAGAACTCCTGCTCTAACACAGTGGGGGAGCTAATCAGAATATGTCCGAGTGTGCGTCCTCTGTGCACGGTCAATATTGACAGTATGTGGTTGTTCCATTATCACTGTGCGAGTAAAAGTTAAATACACTTCTAACCAGGTCAGGAGGGTCCTCACCTCCATTTGAACTAATTGCTGTGAAACAGCTGCTGTTAATTTGCCATCCTCTTGTTTGTAACAGTTTTTTTGGGGGGGTAACATGGAGCTGGCAAAATGGGACACTTGGCCCACTCAGATTTTTAGGCACTGTGATTGCTTTTATTAAAATACCTCATATAAATGGTCCTCCATGATCCTGACAGACAACTACCTTCAAATCATATGATCTCAGATGAGATCGTAGTTAGGATGTTTCCTGTAGTTTCAGCGGGATGTGAGTTTGCTGGTGGAAAACGCTGACAGAACCACACCAGATCCAAAATGCAAATACACACGTGTTTTTATTTCTACAGTAAAAGTCTGGCAGGTTTCAATGGTTCCCATTAAGCACAGTGTTACAAAAACAAGTTACCAAAGACTTAAACGTGTAATTAACTTTGCTAAATTTCATTTGAGTACGTCACCCTCAGTCCGTGTACTGAGATTTGATTTGAATCTTGATTTTCATGGTTCTGTTTAAAAGGTCAAACCAATGTCTGGAAGCACAAGATACACTCAATGCTCAGACCTTTTTAAATGCCACATTAATAACTGTTAGTACAAATAAAAAAAAAACAATCTGTTGAGTTTAACAGCAAGCTACAAACACACAGCAACTGTACGATGTGCATCTGTTTCATGTTAATGGGAGCACAAGCCTTCTTTGGATCACATTTTAAGAAAGGCTCAGCCTTTGTCCAGTTACAGTCTTTATCCACTCAAAAGATAAAGAGCAACTCTATTGCTTGGGTTACAGCAGCTTTGATGGGTTTCTGAACTGGCAATTACCTCAACACAGGGCACGCAAAAAAAACACAAGGGAGGCAGAAAGGGCTGACCAATGGCACTACAGCCTGAGGAGCTTGTGGGTAATTGGCCATGACCATGTCGCTTCCAGTTCGATTGGCACATGGCGAATCAAGCAGGAAACACGGCGGAGCCTGCCTATCTTCCCTGTAGGAAAGCTAGCCATTGCCTGCAGGCAGCTCATGACCATTCAAAACAGACAGCTCCAAAGTTGCAGTGCAGATGCCTGCTGGGCAAGAATCGGTGGTATTGCTGTGCCGAGCCACATCTTGTGGGTGGCACTACTAAGTGGGTCTCGGTGCTCTCTGCCCTGTGTGGTTTTATAAGGAAACTTGGGTCACAGGCCTGGGTGGCTGACCTGCTGCTGCAAGGGTGAGATGGTTTAAGTGACACAGTGAGAGCATTCGGGAGCAGCTGGATGCTACACTTGGGAACTGGCATCAGCAGCATTTAGTTTAGTTTGGTCAGAATGAATATGCTGCAGTGGCAACACTGTTTAAGTGGGAGCGACCCATCCCTAGTACCCACTTGCAGAGAGACAAACACTTAAACAGGGATCTGTCAAATGGACGCTACTGGATAAATGCTGCATTAGTCACTCAAACTATTTTCCTGAGCTCCCATTAGACAGAAAATGTAAGTGGTCAGCCACTGGCTGAGCAGTGTGTTTCTGTAGCTTAATTTTTTTTTCCTTTATTTGTCATCATCTTAATGTCAGCTTTCAGTGATCTTCAGCAATCCTATTGTCTAACAGGTAATCCATGTGGGATGCCTTCATTTCTTTTCCCAAGAGCCTAGAGCTGAAGACACTGTTTTTCAACAGTCTGTGTCAGTGCCCTGGAGACTCCACATGCATGCACTGCTGTTCAACAAAATCATACACAGCTCATATCAATCGGCGAAAACAGGTGAGCACCTGGCCACAAATTCCGGTTGGAATTTGGACAGAGAAATAACAAGAAACATTTATGCAAACGTTACCTCTGCCAAGCTTTGATAAGCAGTTGTTTGCATTGTTTAACTATTTTAAAAAGTAGACTTTGCTGCAGTGATATCGGTCATAAGTACTAATTGTCATTGGCACAGAATGTAGTCCTATGACCTCACTAGTTTTAAGACCTTTTCAAGTAATTTCAAGATCTGAACCAAGAATTCTGATGCCTCTTTTACTTTGGAAGTATTTAAGGTTTTTTTTTTTTTTTTTTTAAAAGCACACAATTGGATCAACCTGCTTTATTGTATGCCTGAAATTGGACTCCATGAACCAGTGCAGAATGAAAAAATAAACAGAAAGATTTAAGCAGGAGTCTCCACTGGAATGGTAACGGGGAACAGAGCGTTGTTATGTAAATGACAATACACGCTTTGAACGTTGTTGGCCTTTTATGTTCTGAGAATGGTTCCCCTCCAACTTTCCCACTGGGTCTCTCTGTCTCCATTATGTAAATTGCACAGGATGAATAAAATTCACATTCTCTCCACGGTGGTGGCATGTGAAGTGTACAAGATGAGGACCAAAAAAAAAGAGTAAACACGCTGGAACATGTGACGCTTTCCTGTGCAGGAGAGGAGGAGTGCCGGTCGTTCTGCTGGTATTTAAAGGCTCATTTTCCAGGAAAAAGGAAATGCGTTAATGTGCCCTTTTAAAGAAGAGAAGGCTACATTAGCAGTCTTGGTGGATTCAGGGGTGTTGTTGCTACGTAGCGTCGTTGCCATGGAGGAGGCTTAATGTGCAAAGCTCCGTCAGCAAACATGGCACAGGTGGTTCTTTGATATATCTCCACAGGGGGGAGCCCTATCTCTCCTTTTCACAGAGGAAAGGGAAGATAACCCATAAGACGAGTTTTGAAGTGGCAGGTAAAATCTGACGAGGAAATCTTCCAGGAGAGAAAGTTTTTAAAGAGACATTCATGCCGTGTGCGTGGGCGGTCCAGAACAGGTAACCATGGCTGGAGTACGTGCCCAAAGTGCTACGTGGTCATGCAGATTTTCACACAGCAGGTGCACAGAATAAGATGGTGGCTCCAGGGAGGTTTGGCTTGCTAGAACAGACATTTCAGTCATCACTGTCACTTATTATACTTCCTCTCTTCTGGAACAGCGGTCAGAAAAAAAGAACAGTTGAGTGATTCATTAAGTAAGTTAAATTAATAACTGCAAAATTACAACAATTCTTTCTATGAGAGCTCTTCCTTCAGTACCTGTTTACTGTCTAGCTGCAGATTTGAAATCTTTAGGGTCACAGCAGAATATTAGAATATTTTAATTTGTCTGCTTTAACGGCTATGTGTGCTGAGTGCTTGAGTGGTTCCAAATAGCTCGGAGCTGAGAATTACACAGTTCTCTCACTCTACTCAGTACAATTTATTTCGCTCCTCCTGGGTTTGAATCGTATGGATGTTCAAAGCTGAGATCCTCTCCCAGCTGATGGTGTGTTCACTGACGGCTCAGCGTTCTCAAGGAGCTCCTTAGGGTCTGGGGGGGTTAAAACAGGGTAAGTACACCTCTCTGCCCAGGATTACACACAAAGACATAAAGCAACTGCTCTGACACAACCAGGAGCAGCGTGGAGTTCAGTAAAACAAGCTTTTTTTTTGACACTGTCCATCAAATTCTACTGTTGGGTAAGAGGGTCACAGTCTGGTTTCTGTGCTGCAGTGTTATTTTTTTTGGGGGGGGGAGCATGAGGACGAAACAGGCCTACTTTTGTATTTATTGACAGCCAATACTTCAATATTAAAGTTGTAGACATAGAATTCAAATCTTATCCTTAGGCTAGAAGAACCATGCGAAATGAAATATTATAAAAAGTGAATTAACTTAGTCTATTAATGCACATGAAATTCATTAGAATGGAAGTTTCCAGCATTGGCTGAGCCAGTTCACAGTTTAGACTCTCAGCACACCACAGCCACTACTGAACAGCATGGTGTCGTTACGCTGCGTTAAGGGCTTCTTTCCACTGTTGGGAGAATACACTGGAAACCCAGACAAAGAAGGCATCCCTTTTGAAACAAACTGCTCCCCTCTGTTTCCATCAGCACTGAGGTGAAAGGTCACAGTGCATGAGGCATGGTGGTAGTTGTAAGAAGCTGTGCCAGATATGGACTTATCCTGAGGAACATCTCCCGAACACCAAAGCCCAGCAGATGGTCCTGCTTCTTGTACTCTGCTTTTAGATTGCATACTTGCTGCTGACACAACGGGGGAGCGGTAACTCTTCACAGGACAAACCAGTATGCTATCTTCTGCTGCCAAAACTATGCGAATTCTCAAGTCCCTCACATAACCACAGGCATCCTGACCGTGTGAACATCACCTTTTATAGTCCAGTAGATGTGCGTATGGTGGCTCTGTGTTATCTTGGCTTCCATGTCAACCCATGTCAAAAGCTACCCACCATCTCACTGCCCTGAAAATCCATCCACTTACCTCGCCACCATTCGCTGAGGGTCACCTGTCCCTGTCACCAAGGAGGTCACCACACAGGAGATCCTGCTGAGCATACCTGACAGGGCCTTAAATACAGTAGACACTCAAAACTATCCATACCTCACAGTGTGTGTGAATACAACAACAGAGGGACCTATAAAGAGTGAGCAGTCCTAGTGTTTACTACTTTATTTACTTTGTCAATCATTAAATCACACTTACACCATCATCATCACCGATTTACCTAACCTAGCATCTGTACACCAGTGATGCCTGATAACAGCTTATGTCAAATGTGGCAGTAAACAAGGCAATATGTAGTTAAATCATCAAGTTACTATGGTATGCTTGGTTTTTAACACAATTAGACAATCCCCCAGTGTATGTAAATGCACACATATAGAGACCAGGAAGTATAAGGAGATAAGAACTTCACCGAGATCTAGTTTATCTCAGCAGTGTGGAGGCTAACATAAAATTATGCATTACAAATTGCATTCTTTGTAGCAGAGAATTATAGGAGGAAAACTATACTTCAGCTTAATGAGTCATGGGAAATTTCATGTCTAAAATATTGAAAGCACATAATTGTGCCCAATGAAGGATTTTCAGGTCTGCTTTGTATGGCTTACATTTCCATGGTCTCACACACTAGTTCTCTTCGCATGAAGGTGTGACACACTGATAATTGTATCATTCCATTCAACCCAGAAGCAACGCTTTAAAAAATGCTGCCGATTATGTTAACGAAGGTCCCATGCTGACAAAACTACAAGAAGGAAACAAAATAACGTCTTTATTAAATTAGACAAAATTACACTTAAAGCGGGCAAAATGTGTCCGCTCACCTGACCTATTTTCTGCGCACCGTGGAAATGTTGCAAACCCGCTTTCATTTCACGCTGGCTTTACGCTCGTAGCCTCAGTTTAATACGCGTTTTTACACCATGTTCTCTGCTGCAGGCCTGGTTTAATCCATTTTTCATCTATTGAGTCCCTTTGACTTGTTATTTCATATTTGAATAATGACTTTGTGATGAATGTGCTCTGTTTTCTGTGGTGGCACAGGCGTGGTTCTGCACCCTCACACATGGCAATTTTTAATTGGTGGTGGGGGGTTCACTTCCGGGTCACAGGTGCCACACTCTTGGGTCACTTCCTCTGGTACTGGGAGGTCAGGGACAGTACCAGCATCTCTTCGATACCACTCCCTGTAGGGCTGAGGTCACTATCACAGCCTAAGGGGGCCCCAAAACCAAAGAATCCCACATCACGATAAATATGATCACCAAGGAGACCAGAGTTGCACAGTCCCCTCCAGAGCAGCTTGCAGAACTGTTGCTGGGTAAGTGTGTTTCTAGTAAAGGCAGACGGCCACGCCTGATTTGTCAGTGACGTGCCCCGACACAAGCAGAGAAGCCCCTATAGGCAGGTGCCAGGTAAGGGCATCTGTAATTACAGTAGATCCCTACTGTGGCAGCTTAGAGGGCCCTTATCTGTGGATTCCCCCTCCCCTCACCACACGCATGTACAGTCCCCAAGCCAGCGAGAACTAGCAGAGCCTGCTTGGACAATCTTCTAGCTGAGGCTCGAAGCCCTGGAGAAGGAAGACAGCCTTTCAGGATTGAACACGACAACAGCAGTTCCCACAGCTCTTGACCCAGGGGTGGAGCACAATCCCCCCAGCCTCCAATGAATGTCAAGAGAAGAAACTCCACTCCCCCTTTCTCCGCAATCCCTGTGGGGCCTTGTGTTCACCTCGCACGGTCTGATCCTCCTGGTGTCATGGATACTGGGATTTGAAGAAACTGATTAAAATGGGACAAAAAAAAGGCTGCTGAATGAGATAGAAGGAAACAAAGACAACCACTTTTTATCCTTCACTTTGTCTAACATCAGAGAAGAACAAAGGCAACATTCTCAGTGAAAAATTACATCAAAGACAGACATATTTGTGCTCAAGATATTAACTTCATTTTCTGATTTAATGGGAGCATTTGTGATATAGTGCTAAAAACCAACCCTAAAGCCCTCAGTCTGACATGAGCCTTTGGGGCTGGTTTATTATGTTTACCTATTCACTGAATATTTATGACCACAAAAGCAAATGACTAACAGACCACTCTTTTTGACTCTCTCAATCAAACATGAAAAACGACTCGTTTCAAAGACTTTGTGCTGTCAGATATTATTCACTGTTATGGTTACGCATCTGCTGAAGCGCTTGAGCGCTGCAGAACCGCTGCTGCAAAAATCGTCGTTTTTTTCCGGTTCTTTCAGCGGCTGTTTTATTTGCCAAGTCGCGGGCCCCCCACGCTGTCACCCATGATGTGGGGTCAACAGTTTAAGGGTTATGTGGTTGAACGCACTGAGCTGCAGTGCGTAAACATAAACGAAACAGCACCTGTGTAGCGGCTTCAAGATCCCGGTTTGAAATCTTACCGTGGTGCTGAAGAGCCCCTGTCTCCTGTGAGGAATAAAGGTGCGCTTCCCTGCAGTCTTGGCACATTCAAAGTGGGAAACCGTCACACTTCACAACATAACAACAAGAAGAAAAACAGTCGTTTCAACAAGTTAAACAATATTAATATGCATACTACTTGAAGTATATACTATATTGATAAATGTGCTTTTTTCACTTTAGTGCAAGTCCAGGCATTAAAGTTGTGAATTAAACTGCTGATGTCACTTTCGTCCACGTTACGTTCAAGACCAGGGTCATGTGATATAAACCAAAGGGTCTTAATGGGGTTTTGAAAACTCTTCCCTAATCTAAACATAAACTAAAGACAATAACTAAACACTAAGTTGTCATACACAAATCCTGACACAGCATCTCTTGTGGACATACTACAAGTAATGTTTTTTTTCCAGTCTCTGGCAGGTAAGAAAGACTAATTTGTAAAAAAAAAATGCTGAAAATGGTTTGTAGCATGAATGTTGAAATGTTGCTAAGTGACTTACTCAATTAGCGTCGTGGCACTGAAATCATTAATACGGCAAATTACTTACATCAGCAACTAACACTCAGCTCAGAAACTGATGTTATGGAAGTGTAAGTCTAATTGGGACATTGCTAAGATATGTGCAAATGTATCTCATTACACAGAATACTTTTTAGACACAATACACCAATCAGCAAAAACCCAGATAACACCTGGGAAAAAAAAAAATTATATATACTGATAATGATCTTTGGGATTGTTATTCTTTGGTAGTGTCAAAACTGTCCTGATATGCACCGGCAGTCGGGGAGGACAAACGAGGAGACCGTGCCTGAGAAATTTATGGGAAATGATTGTCTGCGCTATGATGGTGGTTAAACTGTCCCACATTTCACCTCGTGGTAATTATAATCTGCCCTCAGAGTCAGACTACGGTGAATAAAACGTCGACCTGCCAATGTCCACAGCTAAATAGGTTCTAGGTGTTATTTATTTATTTTAAATGTCAGCACTCTGAGATCAGGATGTGGGTGACTTTATTGTGACCTTGCTCAAGGTTTCTGCCCTACATGGTCCACGTCAGAACATTTGGAAGTGATTGTGGACCCCTCACATTTCAGATTTATTCTTCCTGCCGTCACATATTTCACATTCAACAGAAAAGCCCAAATTAACTGATAAAGCAGAGATCAGAGTTTATTAAGATTGTATGTATGAAGCTCCAGCATGTTTATGCTGGATGTAGACAGTGATCAGTTTACTTTTGTCCAAGCAAAGGATCATTTTGAACCACAGCAACAGAAATATTCACAGAAGATGGTGGAGGGTCCCCACCCCCCTTCATGGCAGAAGTGTTCTCCTCAAGAAAACATTTTTTCTCATTGAAACCATCTAATTTATCACAAAATTGCCAAACCAGAAAATGCATCAAAACATGAAACATAATATGTACTTGAATAAGAAATACCATGTGCCTGGTCTCCATAATAGCAATAGACCTAGGTTCTGTGACCATGGTTTTGTATAATGCTGTCTTTCAGGCTGTCCAATTACATGGATGAAGAGCAGGGAAGTCAGGCCTTCATCTCACACCTTTTGCTTCTTTTGGGAGACTGGCAGAGCTAACTAGCCACTTCTCATTATTGACTTACGCTCTGGTTCGATGCAGGAGGTGTTTACTGAGAACAGGACAAATTATGACCCTGGGGGAAGAAGACGGCAGATTTTCCTCATATCAAATACATACCTTGTATGTATTTGAAAATGAGGAGACTTGCCATGGTTGCCAAACCGAAGTTGTTCCACTGCTGAGCAATGTGAAGATGTTGTGGAGCTGGAGTTTTACTTACTGAGCGTACAGTATAATCTGCGTCTGTTTGGACGACTCTGAGTTTACAAAAGTCTTTTGTGCCCACGTTACTTATAAAATGCAGCTCATCTAAAGAAATTACAGTTCTGGGGTTTGAAAGGAATTTGATAAAAAATTAAAATTGACTGATGTGGCAATTACTTAGGAATAAATATAACCTTGTGCATATAAGAGATCATCATTCGTACACAGATCTATGAGAAGCTGACATGACAAAGCCCTATTTGCATTGAGCAGGTTTCCCAGTAACAACTGTTACTCTGCTGCCAACTGTGATACATTCTATTTTCTGTGTACTTCAGCAGAAACCATGACAACATGCTTGAGTCCCAGAGATGCTTTTCATGCCCTTGTATGTCCTTTAATTGGATGGGACATGCTTCTTTATATTTTTTTATAGAGGCAATTAACACCCTGTGCCCATCTGGCACAACAGCACAGAACCCGTGAAAAAGACTGTCAGCCAGGAGCAACCGAGCCAACGGTTTGCTGACGAGTCCAATGAACTTACTGGATACTCCTGCTGCCTCATCCTGATCCAGGTTCTACCACATGTACATGGGGTTTTGACACAATTAGGGCCTCGCCACTCATGCCGTCACTGATTCACAATGTAACTGAGCTGGAGGGAGGGGTGTCATTCAAACCCAGGCACAGGAAAATCATCTCATCAGCTGCCAAGGACGTGTCAGCATCAGTGGGACATGTTCAGCTTCTAGCGTCTGATACACACAGCGATTCTGCTCCTTTCTGCACTCTGCATGAGGCATACGTTTGCTACAAAAGTGGGGACCTCTTAGATGATTCACATTGCTTAAAGCATGCTGCAAGAAGCAATTTGGGGATTTAGAATGGTGAGCTGAACACTGCACCGCAACACAGGTCCAAGGCCAGTAATGCTAAAAGGAAGGATTCTTCTTTTTTCCCTTGGGAATATGGAGAAACCTGTCTTCCATTACATCGATACTTTGTTTTAAATTGCACAGTACTTTGTGCTCCTTATGGTCCTTCCATGTGGTTGTCTTGGATACTTCTGCTATGTGTCCTGCAGTAATTTTCAGGGGCGGCATGGAGAGGGGGGGGGGGCACCTGGCTCCATACCCTCCAGTGGCTCAGTGCTAAGGGAACAGACCTTGTGCTCCAGTGACTGTCTGGTCTTGCTGAAGAAATTGAACAACCTGTACCTCCAACTTCCTGTGGCTAGCAGAGGCAAACGGGAGAGGAGCCCTCCAAGTGTCAGCAGAAAGGGAGCCATCATTTTCTCCTTCTGTCTGTGTCTCTCTCTGTCTATGTCTCTGTTTATCTCTGACTCTCTCTGTCTCTCTCTCTATGTCTCTGTTTATCTTTGACTCTCTCTGTCTCTCTCTCTATGTCTGTCTCTGTCTCTCTATGTCTCTGTTTATCTCTGAATCTGTCTCTCTCTACGTCTCTATCTCTGTCTCTCTCTCTATGTCTCTGTTTATCTTTGACTCTGTCTCTCTCTACATCTCTATCTCTGTCTCCCTCTGTCTTTCTCTCTAGCTCTCTAACAGCTCTGACTGCATCAATACATATTTATGACAGATAAAATCCTTTTATCTGATTTTGTCAAACAAACACCATGGCCACTTGACACTTCAAACTTTGTCTTCATTTTCTCAGGCATCTCGGTATATCTGAGAGAAGTACGTAACACAAAAGTTGCTGCTAAGGCCTGAAACTCCACTCTCAGCACTTTGTTTCACATAAATGCACTTGCAAAGTCATTTCCATCATGCTTGGATGCTGGCTTTTTACTGAGAGCTTTCATATTTTTGGCCTGATTTAGGGTGGCACCCACTGAGCTTGTGGCACAAGCAGCCAGCGATGCCTGTTTGTTACCGCCTGGGGCACGCCCCCACACTCCTGAAGGCCATGTACAGTGGTCCTGCCCTTATTCCATGCCAGGACACGGATGAGGCCGAGCCGCACACATATGAAGATTCTCCACTCGGGCGGCGGCTCGCAGAAGTACACGTGGGCTGTAAAGCTCAGCGCCAGGCAAGCGCCCTCAGTCCCATTTAGCATTCTGCACATGCTCAGAGCAGGCGCCGCAGCAGGACAACACACAGCCTGAGCGCAGTGGGAAAAATGTCACTTCCTCTGCTTTGTGAAGAGAATATCCTGTCAGCAACATCCACATGAATCAAAGCAGAGGACCATGAAACTGCACAATCATTTAAAAAACGTTACTGGCTGTTAAACTCCCTTGATTTACATCCAGCTCCACAGGTTTATATCTTGGGGTACACTGATTAACTAAAAGAGTGTGGAAGAATGTGCCACATTAAACTGCTGCCATGTGTCGGGAAAAATTCCGCGTTGCTTTGACGTTTAGTAGCACTTGTTCTACATCTACTTACTTCTGCAAATATATTTTTATGCCCACCTTCAACACACACCATCCCACCTACAGGTCAGCTGCTGACCAAATCAATTATAGTCTACAGAAAAACTACAACTGCATTACAAAGCAGTTTGCTTCCTCTAGAAAAAGTGCTGAACTGACAAATACATCTGCACAAACTGCCGCCGCGGACTTCATTTGGGTTACATTTGCCGTTTGTGCACCATCGGCCGCTCCAGTCACAGTTCCGTCTCTGCAATCAAGGAAAACAACTGCGCTGCCTGCCTCTTGTAGCCTGCAGTTTTTTGGCAAACCAGCCGCAGAAAACAACCTTAGCCAGGTTCGGAAAACGCATTTAATTTTACATGCTGGCATAAATAAAAGAGGAACCTTGCAGACGAGGGCTCTAAAAGTTTGGCTTTTATCTTTAAAGGACAGAAAGTACAAAAAAGGCCAAGTTAGAAAAGGGGGATTCCTCTTGTCCAGGGGCATCTCAGACTACAGTGTCGCACACACGGCGGTGGGCCAGCGGTTAACCAGTCAGACGAAGAAGCGATATGATGCCGTGGGATAAAAAGCTGCATAATTTGCTGAGAGAACGTGACAGGACTGTGTAAGTATGTGACCTTTCAGCAAAGAGCCCTCTGCTTTCATTGGCTGTGAGATGCTGTTTACCTCAGACCGTCAGCTCAGAGCAAAGCGTTAGGCCATCCCTGCAGTCCTACCTTTTGTATGAAAAGCATTAATTAGAGGCGAGGAAAGCCCATTAAAGAATAATGTGCTCTCAAGTTATTAGGCCAGATGCCACAGCTTTAAATGGTACCCAAGTGAGAGTGGAGGAAAGCACTATTAAAAGCATTCTTCTTTAATGATTGATATTTATATCCCCTAATACTATTGATTGTCCTCAAGATAATGCACAGATTTTCACCTTAGTGAGCACAGGCAATTTAACATGCTCAAAGAATACAAATGAGAATCGTTTTGTACCCTGTAAAATATTGCCTGCCGAGAGCAATCGGTGCATCTTTCTTTATCAAAATATCCGGGATGACAGAAGTAATTCACGTAATTCACGTTATGACTTTTTGCACAACGCCTCAGAGCCTTCCTAAAAGATAAGGGCAGTGTGTGACCTTGGACTTCTTCAGGACATGCTATTTACATCAGAATATTACGTTTATTCAATACTTAAATACTGCAGGTCAACAAGGACATTTTGCACCCATCAGCACTTCTGGAAGTGCATAAAGACCATGAATGTCCCATTTCATCAGTCTAAAGCACTCTTTTGTACAGTCCTATGGTCTCAATATGGTTTATTCCAAGACACCACCACGTCTTACACCAGTAGTATGAGACAACCCGTTATTCCTCAGTCGTTATAGTACGAAGAAGATAAATGGTTGGGTAGTGGATGGATAGAAGAATGGATGGATGGAGCATAGAGAACTGGCAATATAAACACCTTACCACCAAAAGCAATACCATAGTCTGACAGATTTTTAACAAAATGGCTTCAGTAAACCAGGCTGCTTACTGTAGATTGTGTTCCACTGTAATTTCTACTTCTGCCTCTGATGCTGCGTTGAACACAGTGTGTACAGAAAGAATTGCTCTTTTCAGTGGGGCAGTAATCACAGCCATGTTCCAAAATGCACACGTGCCTCAAGAATGACAATACTTATGTCAGGCCCGATAAGACAGCTAAGGCAGCCTGTCCCGTTGTTAATGCCTGCTTTTAACTGATGGCAAAAAAAAGCTAAATGATATCACTTTTCACATCCTCTGACTAATATGTGCTCCAGTCTTCCTTGGTGAAGATTACTGTTTGGTGTCTTCGGTAGGGGTTAATTCCCTTTGAGTGATCAAAGACCCGAATGCAAAATCCCTTTGATGGCAGAAGCATTCTCTTACTGGACTTTAAGACGATTCTCCCTGGTCCACAGTGGTTAAAAAAAGGACTGCAAGCTGCACTCAGAATACATTAGGCAGTGTGTCAATCTCACCCGGAGCCCTTATCAAAAGTTCTCTGGTCTGGAAAAAATCAATTTGGAGCCGAACAGTGGAAATCTCTTTGAGAGGACAGAGACAAACCTGGCAAAGGATTTCAAGGTCTGGAGTGGACCAGACTTCCCCTTCAGTGGCAAGAGATTGGGAAGTCTGGACGGCTTTATCAGATAGGGGACTGTTTGAAAATTTCAGCTTCTGATCTCCATGCGTCCTCGGTTTACTGGAGTCTCTGCTCTTTGTCATTTGACTGCAAGTCTAAGTATCACCAAAGGTTCTGTATTAGAACCACCTCAGAGGGGCAAGAATGCTAAAAATGTGGGGCTGAAGTACCGTCGTCAGCTTGCTCTGCTTCAGCCTCTGTTAAGCAGATGATGTAAGATAGTACTGGATTGCATTTATGTTTTTCCCCACAGTCACTTCTTATCAGTTATGGGTAGAGACCACAGGGAGAGTGTTAGCATTTACCTTCTGCTATAAAACCAACGTAATCACACTTCTCTCTTTGGTTTGGGATTTTCTTTGATGGGTTGGCGCCCTGTCCAGGGTGTCCCCAGCCTTGTGCCCTAGGCTGCCTGTGACAGGTTCCATGCCAGCCGGGACCCTGATGGGGATAAACGGTTTGGGTTTGGGATTTTTGGATGGGCTAAGAATGTATTATTATTTTACCCTTTTCAAATAATGGAAACAATGTTCTCGTTTAAATTGTGCACACTTTTTACTGCAATGTTTTACTCTCTGGAAGTACAAACTGCGCACTAAACATGTTACAGCACATCCAAAATACAGCTGCTAGAATTATTACTGGCAGCAGAGTATGATCAGGTAACTCCCATACTGTCCTCACTTCACTGGCTTCCTGTAAAGTACAGGACTGATTTCAAAGTTCTTCTGTTAACTTATAAGGCACTCCAAGGCAAAACAGTGGTATATCTAGCAGAGTTAATTAATACATATACTTCAAATTGTTCCCTACGATTGCAGAATGCAGGCCTTCATACTGATCCATGCATACGTAAAAGTATTGGTGCTAGAGCTTTTAGTTACAGACCCCCTTATCTGTGGAATAGTCTGCCTGGTTACGTATGGGATACCAGATCGGTCTCAGTCTTTGAATCATGAGTGAAGACCTACTTCTTTGATTTAGCTTTTCCACAACAGTCTCCACAGCCCACTGTAATTAATGCAGCTGGCGCTGGTATACATGCCAATGTATCTATGATATTTTGTTATGGGATTGGTAGTTTATATTATATACTAATCTCTCTCTGCAACCCTTCTCTGTTCATATGTATCTGTGAACCTGTTGCCCAACCAGGCACCATCTGAGCGGGATGCCTTTTACTGAAGTTGGTATGTATTATCTGTAATTTCTTTATGTGATGCGCTTTGAGACAATTATTTTGAAAAGCGCTATATCAAAATAAAATGAAATTGAAATTTACATATATTCAATTAATTTTTCTATAGCGCCTTTCGCAACAAAGTGCCTCAAAGCACTTTACACAGGAAATTGCAGATATTTCCTTTTTCTGGAAAGTGTGTCCAGACCATGTGTACCGCCAACCAAGGAGCCCCTTCCCTGGACAGTGTGTCCAGAACATGTGTACAGTTACTCAAATAGAAGACAGAGAGGATGCACTTCTCTAGAAAGTGTGTCCAGATCATGTGTACAGTTACTCAAATAGAAGACGGAGAGGATGCACTTCTCTAGAAAGTGTGTCCAGACTATGTGTACAGCTGGGTCAGGCTTACGCTGCTTTCCTTGGAGACTGCTGGACACACACAAAGACTACATTTGCACAGTCCTACTAAACATGAACTGGCACACTGACATGCCTAGTTATCATTTACAGGGCATCAATGACAGATACTATACCACAGTGCTGGAAAACCTTTATTTTTGACAACTTTCAGAAGGTCTGCCATAAAATGTATTTTTAGTTTTGATAGGTTTTTACTTTGTTTTTTTAAAGGGTGGAATTTTTTTATGATGTGGTGGAAATCCTTTGGTTTCACACATTTCTGACTAGTGTGAAAATGAATCACAAAGACATTTCATTCTTTGAATTTCAATTTAAATTGTATTGTTTTGATCACCAGTGTGCTATATGCAAAATACTGCAAACATAATTCATGAAACAAATCCAGGGACAGTTTTATTTTTATTCTCACATAAAGAGATATTGTATGGTCTATGGATTTTTTGTGGACAATAAAACGACCAATGAAAACCAGCTTTACGTCCTGTGAAATTAAACTGTCCTATGTTTCAGAGCTCCAGTAGCCTAATTAACATACTCATACATATTTTATTAGATTACGTTATTAAGTGTGTACCTTTTAAGATAATTTATATTCATCAGCCTGAAAGTAAACATTTGGCCTGTTAGTTTGATAGACTGTCACTATACATGAGGAGACCAGCCGAACTAGTGTGATACGTTTCTTTCCTCTACAGTGGAGGGCAATCAGGACAGTGACGTTATGAGAATCAGGACAGTGACGTTATGAGAATCAGGCAGTTTATATCTGTATGTATAGGTATACATGATGGGGGGTGCCTGTTCCTAGATCCCTCTCTCACACACACACACACACAAATAAGAATGCAGGCTGCAGTACAGAGGGGTCAGATGAGAGCAGAATAAGGCACAGGTAAATGTCAGATAAAAGCCATTAAAATCATCAGAGAAGAGCTGAGTACAATGGCCCTTTAACAAAGGGAAAACCTGTAGCATGTGTAGCTGAAAAGAAATACAAAACAGCTGCAGACCCTTCAACACGTGAATATGCAGACCAACCTCATGCCTGCATCCATGCCTGCTCTCCCTGTTTAGCTGACCATATTTAAAGTCTGGGTGTAACCTCAGTCAGCTAGGTTTCATTACCTGGGCATCTTGTTCAGATGATGCCAGTCGATGATTGCCAAAGTGATGCAAAGGATCAATCATGCCCAGACATGCCTCTGTTGCTCTGCCTCCTGTCTGCCTACAACTGTTTGACTCCTTTTTTGAACTCCACCCGAAGGTCTTGTGGAACAGTGAGAATATTTTGTCAGTGGAATAACTAAAAAAAAAAAACCCACAAGAGTAAAATAACACATCACGGGTGAGATGGCTGTTTGATTTTTCTGTCTGAAGTCAAATTGGAAATTGAGTGATGGATTAGATACTGCACCATTAAGACTGTAAGAAGAGTATAAAAACAAGATGTAACTGTAAAAGGGTATAAAGCTACACTTTAAACCTATACAGAAAAGCAATTTTAAGAAGTTGCATTCCAGCTTTCTCATCTTATTTGCTGTTGAGCAGGTGGTATATGACATAAAGCACATAACGTTCCCTGAAAGACAATGTTAACCTGTACAGAGCATCGCCTGTATATGTTAAGATCTCACAGTGGCAGCCTGAAAGCACTTCTGGGTGAATAACAGCTCTAGTTCTACCTGTCTTTCAACTAATGTTCAATAGATCACATATTTTTCTGTTTTTTTTTCTCCTATTTAGATTGTGGTTTGAGAATTGAATGGGGTCAGGCACAGCCTTCTTCTAGTGTGGTAACACCTCTTGCAGGCCACAGTGAAGGATTCAGAGCTTTGTAATAAATAAAAACAAACAACGTCAAACAATACAGCAGTTTCGTGCTTTTTGTTGCAGATGTGCACACACCGTTCGTGGGTGAACTTAAACACCTGAACTTATTTTAAATAAAATTTGCAAATAATTGCACATTCTGTTGATTGCAGTTAATGTGTAAAGGCTAAGACTTGTGCTGAGGAAACGAAATAGCAGTTATATAAACAAAATGTGCAATATGCTGTAGTATGCTGATTATGGCCAGGTCTGGGAAAATTCCGGAGTCTTCTGTACCATTAACAGGGGCGGCGTGCATGTGTAATAACTGCAGAAAAGCACATAAACATCATACCTCAGCTTACTAAATCCATAACCTGTCTAATGTCTGTGTGAACACTTTCACACTTTCTAATGGATTCAGAACATGAACACAGCAAGCGATTTTATCTGGCATTTTCTAAACAGCCCAATTAATGGCAATACGGTCCTTCCCATGATGTGAAAATGTCACATTTGAAGTCTAATTCTCTTCCTTTTGATAGCTCTCACCATTAGCAGAGTCACAATGTCGTCTCTCAGATCGCATTAGACAAGCTCCTGCTGCACGCTCGGCTATCGGCAAGCAGCCTTCGACAGCTGAAAGGCGTGGTGAGGTGGTGTGCTGGCAGTACCCTATGGGCTCCCATGTGCAGAGATCAGCTATAGGCCTGCACTTGTTTAACTCACACCACAAGCAGGTGAAGGCAGGGAGCTCTGTCTGTATTAGCAAACAGCCTGTGTTATGACAGCGTGATTAAATCTGCAGCCGGTTATAACTGAGTAGGTGGTGCAGCGTGATTCTTACCTGTCAGTCTTTTTAAATTCAGCTCTCAGACACAGAAGATAATCTCAAAACTCCGCAGTGGAAAAACTCTCATGTGTAAAGAGAGATGGGTATTTTCTGACCATGGGTTAAGGAAATTTTATAACCTTTACTGAGAAAACAAGAGGCTGTAATATTGTTCTGGTAGGGAAGAACAGAAAAGGTTTGCTCAAACATGGCCCAGGGGGCTCTGCTGCAGTTTCATATCTGGCAGATTTGATTCTTGTAACTACTGAGTGTTTGTTTGTATGTGTGTGATGTTGGCATGTCGTCCCCATGCTTCTGTCGATTTCCGACACGCCGGTTCCTCCCGTCTGATCCACTGGGTTTTAGGCCTTTCGGTGATATAGGGTGTCAGGGCAAATGTTTGGCATGTCTCCAAATGTACAAGAGTGAGGTTTAAAACCAGTCAAAAGAATCCATCTGCGATCTCGAAACCCACGTATCTGCCATTTAAATAGTCACACACAAAAGCTATCACGGCTTTTATATCTCACGTAAAAACTCTGTTCGCACGGAAAGAACTTTCTAACCTCACCCACTTTCCTGCCTATGAGACCCTGGGTGTCTCCAGTGTTTGTGACTAGCCTTGAATGAGATTTACCTCAGGGGGAGAGATCTCAAAGGCTGAAGACAAGAGCGATGAAGGACCACTATCTCCATCCATCCAATAACAGTTAAGCACATCACGTTTACTGATCAGTATCACGAAAGTCCTTTGGCAAACGTATGTTTGTTTTACTGCAACTGTAACTGTGCTAATTTGCTGTATTGCATATCACAATGTTTATATATGAAGATGATAATCGCATTGTGGGATCTATCTATTAGATGCTTCTTCTTATCAAAGACTACAGAAAACCATTCCCCTCGCAGATTAGACCGCATGGCTCAGGACCAATCTAAACGAGTTGCATAATTTTCAATTTTGCGGTTTTAGATAAAGTGGATGTATCACGTTCCATTAATTTTCCTATTCTCTGAAACAAGACCCGCTGTGTTCCGAATCTTCTTAAAAGGATTAACAAAAACGCAGCATCTCACTGTCACTTTTAGCTTTCATTAGATGCTGGTTTCAGGCTGTCATGATATTTGTTAAAGTGAGCTATTTCTTAAGACCCCTTGGGTGTGTTACGTTTTGGCTCGGAGTTGAGAGGGTAATTTCTGACGCTTTTTAACTAAATTTTAGTTTTTACACATTTAGTTTTTTCTGCTTTGTTCCTCTAGCAAGTTCAGATTGTGTTAAGTAATACGGCCACTTAATTCGAAACTTAACGAATAAAAAAGCTCAATATAACCAATAGACAAGTTCACAAAATAAAAGGAAGACTTAATATGGGAACACGGTAAATGTTTAATACTAGAATGGTCAAAACCTAGATATCTCTCAAACGCCAGTGTTTCAAGCAACCGGTGACTGCGCATTCAAGTACATTTAAAAAGTGAGATAAATTCATATTCTGTGTCCAAGTATTGACATTTACTATTCCATTTGTCTGATTTATGCTGCCGTTGTCCTGGTCCTGCCTTGATTTGCTAAATTCTCTACTTGCTCAGTCAGAGTAGAAACACGTTAGGTGAGACACTGTATATCTGTACACGTTTTAATTGTAGGGGGGTTACGACCTTTTTGTAAGCAATGTATGTAATATAGCAGTAATGTTAGCAAATAACTGCCAGACTACTACCTTTTTGCTTTATTATCCCAATCTACCATACCTTATATCTTTTTAAAAAGCATTACCTTTTTAAATACAATAAATAAATAAAATAAATAGAAACAGAAATTTATAGTCTGTTAAGGCTTTCCATTAACGTTGGTACAATTGCTATATTATTATTGATGTTATTTAATCATACACTATAGGATATTACTAAATGAAAATTACATTTCAAATAATTTCCCAATATAATCATCTTAACCAGCTTAGTATACTATAAAACTACTGAGCAAGAAATGACAGTTAAATTAATTAGCAGTTGTTGATTGTACATGTTTTTTCTCTTTAAAGACTAATGTCACGGTGAGAAAAATAACATTGAATGCATTGACATAGGCCTTTTACTGCTCATATGTGATACGCAAAAAAAATGTATCATTGTAAGAAATGGTTATTACATAACTAGGAAATTAAATAATTACAAATTAAACAATTATATTTGGTAGCTTCTTGTTTTCCAAGTGTGTGTGTGCTCCAAAACAGGGCCCACGTCTCAGTGTCTGTCATTTTCCGATTTCGCAGTTGTTTTACATTTACATTTATAGTGGCTGCTTTTATCTGGAGTGCATTACAACTCTCTGCATGCAAGTTTTCGAAGTCAGACAGCATGTGTTTTTTTTTTTTCAAGAGGCAGCGGTCACAGCTGGTTTCAGAATATGGGGCGGGTGACAAGGACACTCCCTGATGCTTTTCATTGTAAGAAACGCAGCTCAGACTGAACTGAGGTGAAATGGCTAGCTCCATTCTGTCTAGTCCCAATGAAGATGAAATTTTAATCAAGGTGATGTCATAGGCTGCCATCTTTGAAGCCGAAAAGAAAGAGAGCACACATCAATGGCTCAGTTTCCCAACAAGAAGACTACATAAATCCTAGTGCTATTTAGATGCATAGATGCCAACCTGTTTGTTCACAAGATTATGCAGTTACCAAAGACATTGTATAAACTTATAAATTCATTAGTCTCCTGTTAAAAAAGATTATTATTGCTGAGACATAAAATGAGACTGAGTTTGACCCATGTTTCCTCTCTCAAATCTTTAAACACAAATGAGTGTTAATTAATGGACTCTTAGAGAGAGAGCTGGAGAAGGTCTGTTTAAGCCAGGAGTCATCACCTGGAGAACTGTCTCCAGCTGCTCTCCAAGCCACTGCTTTGGACTGCTCACATGGACGGGCTGTGAGTTAACAACAACTTCAAGTTCTTGCCAAGCATACTCAATCCTAATGAATGAAGCATGCCATCAGAGCATTTTAATTCCCCAAATGTTTACTTTCAAAGCTCCATGACTGTAAACAGGTTTTTAAAGGCCGAGTGTATTCAGGCTCAGCTACGCAAAGGGTCACCTGACCTCTCTTGTGGCTGGGGAATTACATGGACTTTGATGCTGTCGTGACCGTTATCGGAAGGAGTGTTATCATAAGCTGTTTGATTCAGTGTCATGCTGATGCTTGTTGGTGCTAAGGGGAACATATATGTGTGTGTGTGTGTGTGCCTGTGTGTGTGAATGTATGGGGGTGGGGGGACAGTCTGCATTAGACACGTGATGAAGATGGCACCTGTAATTAAGAGGCCACCCTTTAGAATAATTTCCACCTACTTCACAGGCCTCCACTAAGTCACTCCATTTCCCTTTCTCCCTTCCTTCTGAGACGTTACCCAGAGGGAGCGCCTTTTCTTTGCGCCTTCTGCCTGCTGTTTGTTTCAGAGATCAAAAGAGGAAGGTGTTTGGGGACAGGGTGGAAAAAGGGGAAAACATCCCCAAGCAAGTGGGAGAGCGAGTGTGGTTGCAGACACAACAGAGACAGCGTGACCAAAGACCTCGGGCCTCTCCACTGACAGGCGTCAGGTAGGAGGTAAGACAAGGTATAAGGCAACCAAAAAAGTCTGCACAGTCCCTGTCACTCTTCACCATAACATCCCCAAAAACCTCCTGCAAAGACTGAAAGCCTGATGAATACAAGTGGAGAGCAGGGAAAATAAGTTTAAAGAATATTCAGTCTTTTATTTTGCTAAGGGAAGTTCAGGAAATCTAACAACTGTCCTTTTAAATTAAATGGGATGTAAATCTTGGCACATCTAGTGTTTGAACTTATCCTGAGGTACTGTCCTTTACTGCCCAATAGATACCTTTGTTAAGTAACAGTGTAGAAGTGCTTCAAACAGTGAACACTTTGAAATTTGAGTGTGAGGCCTCCATGGAGCTTGACATGTCATGGCAGGAGACTGGGGAGTGCTCAAAGGGTGGTCTGTAAGCCTGGCAGCTCATCTACTCTACCCTCAGGCATACACACAGGCCTGCTCAAGGGCTTGCTAATGACTAGTCCTGGTGAAGACACCGAACAGCATCACATCCTAATCTAAAATACTTTTAGCTGGAAAGAGGTGAAGCCTGGTGGTTGCTAAGTAACTTTCAGACAATGGTTCTAATCACAAAAAATTGAGAATAGCCCAAAAATCCAAGTTATACAAATACAACAAATATAACCAAGTGTGCCCCTCCTGGTATGAGGCTACTGGGATACACCCCTGGAGCCAGGCCTGGGGGTTGGGTTCAGTCCTGAGTTCCTAGTGGCTGGGTGATTGAAATGCTGTTGTGGGTTCAGCTTGTCGGTTCACCACCTGCAGGATGAAGGATGGGGATTAGGTGCGATGTCACCAAAGGGTCATGTTGTTGTTGTTGGATGGATCAAGGCAGACAAGAATGTGGCAATTGCTCTGGCAAACTGTTTGGCACTTTAGGAAAGGAGGGTGCAACCTTGCCTAGAATGTGCTGAGCAGGAAATTTTCGAGGGGTGGAAGGAGTATTTTGAGGTACTCCTCAATCTGGTGGAAGTATGCTAATATAGTCTACATGTGTTTTGTGGACTTGCAGAAGGCATACAACTGTGTCCCTCAGCATGTGCTGTGAGATTCTGCAGGAATGCAGGATGCCTGGAGCGCCGCTGCGTTCTATCCAGTCCCTGTATGAATACAGTGTGAGCTGAGTTCGCATATTTTGGCTTTATGTAAAGTCTATTCAGTGTAGGAATCGGTCTTCACTATGGCTGCACCTGGTCAACACTCTTGTTCTTGATTTTCACGGACAGGACAGCAAGGCACAGGCAAGGATGGAAGGGTGTATAGTTTAAGGAACTGGAGCTGACATCCCTACTGTTTGCAGACGATGTTGTTCTCTTGGCCCTATCTGACGTCACCTCCAGCGTACACGCAAGCAATGTGTTGCTGAGTGTGAAGTGGCTGGGATGAGAATGAAATCAGAAGCCATGATTCTCTCTTGGAAAAGACAGGATTTCCCTCTCTTCAGGTCACGGGAGATTTACTCCTGACAAAACATAAAGAACAAGAATATTTTGCGTGAGAAAACAGCACCATAACACTGACGGGGGTACACCTTTGATGTCATATAGGGAGGTATGTAATTTAAAAGGCTAAAGGGTTTCTGGCATCCTTCATGTGAGATTTGAATGGTAGGAACGCTGCAGATTGTGATCCATGTGGATTTCAGCTTGTGAAAGCTCCTAGCCCAGAAGTCAGCTGCCTATATTGTAGTGACAGCTTACAGTGGTAGCAGCTGGACAAGGACAGTCAAGTCTATGATTCAGACTTAAGATCAATTAGCTCACAGAGCTGGGGATTTAGATATTTAACTTGGGGGCTAGTCCTCCTGTCTGGGGCGCTGCACTGGTAGTGAAGACCCAGATATGAAAGCTCTCTCTGTTCCTTATTGTATAATTACATATGAAACAAGTGCACGCAATTTACTTGTCCTGTTATCCAGTATATCGAACATACAGTTCCTTAATCCACAATTAGCTAGCCTGACAGCAATAGTCATTACTGTATATGGTGATTGACCCACACTGAAAAAAACTGCATTTCCACGCACAGAAATGATTCAAACCTTCAAGCATAGAGAGCACACATGGACTAAGTTGAATCTATGTAAACAACATTCTATTTTATGGACTCATTTGGTCTTCGTGATACTAACATTTTACAGAACTTTGAATAAGGTAATCCATGTGAAATGAATGAAATAAAACAGAGAACCAGAGCGTTTTAGCTGTATCTCATTGTTCCCTAAGGTGTAATGCTTTTTCTGTTTGTATTCTTCCTCTGGCTTTTCACTTCTGTGAGGACAGTTGAAAGAATACTCCCAGCAAATGCTTTCACAGCTCGTTTGCACAGCTATTTGAAACATTTCTGCATTATTTACTATCACTTCACAGACATCTTCATCTTTTTTTTTGTGCTGCATCTACAAACAAAAACTATGTTGAAATTTTTTACCCTCCTATGCCTCTGTCGATTTTTATGATGATTTTTAAAATCTAAAAATGATTAATGATTTGGTTCACGGCGGCACGGTGGCATGGTGGTTAGCACTGTTGCCGTGCACTTCCAGGCCTGGGGTTCAATTCCCGCCTTGGGTCTGTGTGCGTGGAGTTTGCATGTTCTCCCTGTGCT